>PVIU01006095.1:0-105561 GCA_004026605.1 Ondatra zibethicus | reverse complement strand
AGTGTGAAGCAATAGAGAAATTGCCAAGAACACTCACAGGGCTACATATGCCTGATGCCAATCAATCTTCATGACACAGCAGCAGGTTGTACACTTGCTCATCTCTGGTGCCTCCTACACCACTAAGAGAGGCCATAGTACTCTATGCACTGCTGCTAGAGGGGCAGTGAGCCAAAGCAAGAATCAAAGAGGGGGATATGAAGTGACTAACAAAGTTATCAGAACACTTAATCAAAGAAAGAGTAAGGAACAAATACATATCCCCTGGGAGGAAGGAAATCTTCCAAATGGAAAATTTGTCAAGTATCAGAGTCTTCCTCACAGATGATTGAGTTGTACCTGTGTACACTCATCTTACAGGAAGTAGAATTATCTCAAAACTCCCAAGAACTGCTAATGACTGTGAAACAAAGTAAGAAGCCATCTCTTAATAAATTGAGAAAAAATTAAATCTGATAAGTGGAATCCTCTGTGAAATTGACATTATACTATTGCTTATGCTCCAGACAATATTAAAAACTAAAATCCTCCCCTTCTCATCTAGAAGGAGCTATATCCTGATAGTTTACCACATTTGTTTAGTGCTGTACAGATTGTACTGACCTGTACAAAATGAGGAAAACTAGAAATAGGAGGGATTGCCAATTGAAAATTCGGCTGACAACAAGCAGAAATGACTGCTGCACTGTGGACGAGCTTTCTCCTCCATCTGGGGAAGGGAGAGGACTGCCAGTGTCAAGAACATTTCACATTCTGATTACACTCAATAGTTACAGAAGGCTTGTAATAGCAAAAACATCACATTTCTAAATATTCATTGTCATCATACTTGTATTGATTTTGCATTCATCCTTAGACATAGAGTGAGTTGAGAGTCTTTCATTTTTTTCTGGCAACTTGAGTTTAAGTCTGACTTAAAACGTTTGTGTTCTTAGCAGTTTTATGCTGTGGGAGCTCCTTCCACTCCTTCAGCCAATAGCCTTTAAGATAACAGCCCACGTGGGCATGGTCTCTTTGGCTTGAAAAAGCAGTGGTAGCCTTGCGCTCCCTCTCTTGCTTCAGACTTGCCTTCTGGCTACCAGATTCTTTTCCTGTTTGTGCAAAGGGTTGTTGTCTAGGATGGTGATCTTTAAGTTTTTCCTTTAAATAAATAACCCTTTTATTAATCATAATTCCAAACTGGTGTGGAATTGTTTTGTGATTTACTCCTTTACCTGGCAACCAACGTTTGGTTTTAGAACCACTCCCCAACCCCACCCTTACCCCCCAGCTGGGCTGCCTGCAACCAGCATGGCTTGGTTCAAGCCCTCCCTCAACTGAGGCCTGGACGTGGAGCCAGCAGTCAATATAGAATCTCACGCAGTGGTTTTTCTTGCTGCAATTATTTACACACCTCGGATTGGCTTCAAGTCCCCACGCACCCTATCATTTGCCTTCTGATGTGGATTTAAACTCTACACCTGCCGGGATCCATGGGCCTGGACAGTCTCTGCCTGCCTGGTTTGATCTTTTCTGAGTGGTTTTTAAATCCCCTTTGCAGCGCAGTGCTTAGGTGTTGCCAAACGCTGAAAACCCCCTGAGGCTAAAACTGCCTGTGACGTCCCACTGGCTCAAGTAGACAGGCTGTTTGAAATCCCCACCACAACTGAGTGGAGCACTGCCACAGCAGCCTTTGCAGCATGATCCTTTGTCCCAGAATAAGGACATTGGTCAAAGAGTCGGGCACTCTTGCAGTGGCTGTGTCATGACCCCCTGCATTGGGACAGAGCAGAGCAGCAGGGCTGGTTTCCAGGGCAAGCTGCACTGTTTATCAGCTGCTAGAAGCTTCTCAGGTTTTTGTGCCCTGTGCCTGGACTCTGAGTTTTCTCCTTCTGTTTACTACATCTAACCTCACGAGTGACTCATTTTTCCCCAGTTTTTAAACAAATATCAGAGCATATTTTAAAACAGGATTTGTCGTGACACCATTGCATCGTTTCCAGTCATGACTCAGAAACAGTGACATCTGCTGGTTAACAGGTAAAATGGCAGGTTTTGTATTTAATGGGACTTTTGCAGTGGTTTTTGCTGCCACTGTGGAAGAAATCACAAGAGGCCTATATGCCTATGGAGATACCTCAATTTATTGGTTATTAGGTTTCAGTTTTCTTCTCCATATTATGTCATTATGGAAGTATATGGCATTAATTGATAGGATTAATACCATGACAGGCAAAATTGACTCCTTATCTAAGGGTACTAGGAACTTACCTGAGAGGATCCAGCCTGTTAAATTTGACATTCAGAACTTATCACAGAGTTTTGATAAGTTAACAGAATTTACATGATGTACAGGAGCATTTCAAGGTGGAGATGTTATCTTTGAAAGGAAACATTAAGACCTTGGAACCACAGGTACAGAATGGGGACCAGAAAATTGATACTATAGGGAAATCACTAGAAATATTTGCAGGTCAGGAGATTCAGGCTTTACAAGAGATTATGATTAAGGGATTTGAAATTATTGAGGAAATTATTGGAGCTGATGAACAGGGTAAGAAGACACAAAGACAGGATACACTGTCACCACTGGCTGTCAGAACTGGTTTACCCAGGATTTTATCAACAGTCCCTCTAATTTACTCTGACAAAGCATCAACTTCTAAAGGCTTAAAGGTAGCCAAAGAAGGTAGATGGATGCTAATAGGAATGAATGATCTAAAAAAAATTAAACACAATTCGTTACTTATGGCTTACACTCTACATTTGTTAAGGAAATGATAAGGACTTGGGCTTCTAATGTCAGGGCTATGCCCCATAATTTCTCCCAGTTAGCATTCATGGTGTTAGAAGATGGACCTTCCTTGATGTTTGAAATTTATTTCAGAGAAGAATCCAAACACATGGAACAGCAAGGGAGAGCAAAGGGTGTGGACGTTTCCCAGGAGCAAATTCTTGGTGTATGAGCTTATGCTGATCCACAGGTCCAAGCTCTTTACGACAAAGAAGTTTTGTCCCTGTGCCACAAAGCAGGCTTGAATGCTTGGAATAGAATACCAGAACAGAAAAAAGGATCGAGTCATATACCAGGGTTAGGCAGGGACAGGAAAACTCTATACTGACTGCAAAGGTTAATTAAGGCTCTGAACATAGGAGTAACAGGCCCAGAAGCTAGATGAATAGTTCTTGAATCTCTGGCTTTTGAAAATGCAAACATAGAATGCAAAAAGATAATTGGGCCTTTAAGGTCTAGATCAGCGCCTATGGATGAATGGACTGAGCATACCATGAATTTTCAGACCTTTAATTATGATGACAAATCTTGGGTAAGAGAAGCGATTTCCAAAGCCATGAGGAGACATCAACCTGCCAAATGTTTTAATTGTGGTAAATTAGAACACCTGAAAAGGGATTGCAGGCAAGGAATTTCTAGGAATAATACCTCATCCGGGAATGGCAAGATTCTAAATGATGGCTCAAATTTGGAAGATAGGTCAGAAATTTAAATAGGAAATAAGAAACGTATGTTTTGGCAAACCTCTATAAATGATCAGAGACCAAAGCTGAGAGTACATATAAATGGAATTGTGATTGTTGGCCTGATAGACACAGGGGTGGATGTGAGTATCATCACTCCAGAATCTTGGCATCCAATTGGCCTCTTCAAGAGGGAGATGTTCAATTACTAGGAATTGGAACCATATCTCAAGTTAAACAAAGCGTGAGATTGCTTGACTGTATTGGGCCAGAAGGAAAAAGAGGAAAGCTAAGGACATATGTAGCTGATACTGCAGTAAAGTTATGGGGCCGTGACCTGCTACAGCAATGGAATACCCAGATTAACTAACATTCCTGCAGTCCCAGGAACTCATAATTCTGGGAAGGATGTAATATGGTACTATGCACAAAGATCAACAGCCATTGAGGCTGTACAGGA
Organism: Ondatra zibethicus; assembly: GCA_004026605.1. Lineage (NCBI taxonomy): Eukaryota > Metazoa > Chordata > Mammalia > Rodentia > Cricetidae > Ondatra > Ondatra zibethicus. The sequence continues at coordinate 101,645 of PVIU01006095.1, read as the reverse complement.
ACATAAAGCAACTAACAAAACTTTAGAGGTACCAACAGCCCTACCTTTAAGATGGCTAACTGAGAAGCTAATATGGGTTAAGCAATGGGCTTTAGCTGAAGATAAATTACAGGCTTTAGAACGATTGGTACAGGAGCAATTAGATGCTTGACATATTGAGGAGTCAACTAGCCCTTGGAATTCTCCTGTGTTTGCTATAAAAAAGAAATCTGGTAAATGGAGAATGGTGACAGATCTAAGGGCTGTCAACAAGGTAATTCAACCTATGAGCCCTCTACAGTCTGGAATTCCTCTGCCTTTGCTGTTACAAAAAGGATGGCCTCTTACAGTTATTGATTTAAAGTATTGCTTCTTCACTATACCTTGACAAGAAAAGGATAGAGAAAAATTTGCCTTCACAGTGCTTACTTATAATAACTCTCAGCCTACTAGGAGATACCAGTGGACTATCCTCCTGCAGGGGAAGCTCAATAGCCCAACCCTGTGTCGATACTTTGTGAGTCAGCCATTGGAAATAATATGTAGGCAATTCCCTAAGTCTATAATTTACCATTACATTGATGACATTTTGCTATCTGATTCAAACATAGACACTTTAGAAAGAATGTTTGAGGAAGTAAAGATAGTTTTGCCTAAATGGGGATTACAAATTGCTCCTGAAAAGATTCAAAGAGGAGATTCTGTTAATTACCTTAGATACAGAATAGGTTTACAGAAAATTAGAACACAAAGGGCACAAATTAGGAGAGATTGATTATGGACTCTTAATGACTTTCAAAGATTGTTAGGAGACATTTCCAGTCTACATCTGGCTGTTGGGATAACACCTTATCTAATAATTCATTTAAACAAAACCTTAGATGGTGATAAAGATTTGAATAGTCCCAGAGAATTAACAGCTGAAGCAGAAAAGGAACTGACAATAGTTGAGGAAAAATTACAGGAGGCACATGTGGATAGGGTGAATCCAAATCTTATGTATTCTAGTCATATTGCCTTTCAGAATTTCTCCTACAGAAATTTTAATGCAGAGGGAAGATATTATTTTAGAATGTATCTTTTAACCACACAAACCAATTAAAAAATTGAAAACTTATGTGGAAAAAGTCTCTGAATTAATTATAAAAGGTAAACTGAGACTTCATCAACTATCAGGTATAGACCTAGCATAAATTATAGTGACTTTCACTACTGATGAAATAAAAAGTTATGGGAAGACAATGAACCATGGCAAAGAGCTTATGCTAATTTTTTGGGAGAAATTAATAGCAACTATCCCAAAAGCTATAGACTTAACGTTATAAAGAGAACTTCTTGGATTCTTCCTCGAATTGTATGTGATGCTCCAATAACTGGAGCCAGTACATTTTATAATGATGCTAATAAATCAGGGAAGACAGGTTACAAATCAGACGAATTTTTAAGGTGGAACAAAGCCCTTATAGTTCTGTCCAGAAGGCAGAATTATATGCCATTCTTATGATGCTTAGGGATTTTAAAGAACCTCACAATATTCAGAAAGAGTTGTCTTGCATATTTTAACTGCTGAATTTATACCAGATGATACAGAATTGACGTCATTGTTTATCCAGGTACAAGACATCATCAGGAATAGGCTTTGTCCAAGGTACATAACACACACCCAGTCCCATATGGGTCTTCCAGGTCCTCTAGCACAAGGTAATGCAGAAATTGATCAATCATTGATTGGAAGCATGTTGCAGGCCTTAGAATTTCATAAAAAGCATTATGTCAATAGAAAAGGTTTAAAGAAAGAGTTTTCTATTACATGGCAATAAGCTAAAGAGATTATAAAGAGATGCCCTACTCGCTCTTTATATAACCAAACACCACTACCTGCAGGGACCAACCCAAAGGGTACTCAAAGGAATGAAATCTGGCAGATGAATGGGTTCCACTTTGCAGAATTTGGAAATTTTAAATATGTACATCACACCACTGACACTTTTTCAGGCTTTCAATGGTCAACTGCTTTAAGCTCAGAAAAAGCTGATTCAGTAATCACACAGTTAGAAGTTATGGCCATCATGGGTATACCTGCACAAATAAAATCAGATAATGGTCCAGCTTATGTCTCTAGGAAAATGAAATGGTTTTTTGCTTATTATAATATTAAGCATGTTACAGGTATACCTCACAATCCTACAGGTCAAGCAGTCATAGAAATATCAAATCAAACTATAAAGGATATGTTAAACAAACAGAAAGGGGTGGAAAATGCCTTCAGAAATAGATTACATAATGCCTTATTAACCTTGAATTTTCTTAATGCTAATGAGAAAGGGACAACAGCAGCAGAAAGACATTGCATAATGGAAAAGTCTGCTGAACTAAATCAACTGGTTCATTTCAAGGATGTGCTGACCTCACAATGGAATCCAGGAGATGTGTTGCATTGGGGAAGGGATTTTGCTCATGTTTCAACAGGAGAAGGAAAATTGTGGATAACATCAAAATTAATAAAGGTTTGGTTTGAATAGGAGAAATCTTGGAAAGGAGACATGACAGCTCATACACAATGATGATAATCATACAGGTAGTAAGAAAAACATATAGGATGGGGCAGGGTTCTATTCTTGTCTTTGCAGGAAAACACTCATCTTCAAAAAATTCAAGGGACCCTGGATGTTTGAATACTGGCAGTTGGAAAAACAACTACCCAATAGGGATCATAAAGAAAACCGAATAGGTTCTATAAGTATAAAAATCAAAGATGTATATTTATATATATATGTGTGTGTGTGTGCGTGTATATATATATATATATGTGTGTGTGTGTGTGTGTGTATGTATTTATATTTCTAAATTTATAGAGCTGGTTTTGGAGTTGGACTCTGGCTCAGTCCCTCTCTAATTCCAATTCCAAGCCTGTTGTTAAGAGAAAAACCCAGAGTTTCTGTCTTATGTCAGGAGCCATAATATGGGACAGAAGGAAAAAAGGAATTTAGAAAACATCTTTGCTTTTCTTCATATCTATCATTCCTTTCATTGAATATATATGTCTGTATATGTCTATATAATTAATGTTTAAATTTTCCACAATGAACAATGAATTTTCCTGCAGTAATCTTTGAAGTTTCCAGGAAGAAGATGGGGCCCCATAACAACAACCCAACCAGGTTGATATGATGTCATGATACGAATAGCACTATTACGAGAGCAGTTTTGGGTACCACCTACACAAGATGGTTCCGACTTGGTTAGCTGAAATGGTGCACATCTTTTACAACACTCTGGTCAGACCTCCACAAAATGCTCAGAGACTATTTTCAATCTTACCAGACATTAATCTTGAAATTTAACCATCATTTTACTTTCACAGGATCCCCTAGAAAGAACATCGCTCCCATGACAGCTGGAAGTAATTCTAGAGAACGACATCCCCTCTCCCAGCAAAGTTTGTCCTCGGGGTTAGGGACATCATTTAGGGGTTGATTATAATTGGTATACGGTTGAGGGTTGGGGGAGGAATTTTATAAGCTCAGGGATCTTTTGAGAAAAAAAAAAGAGGGAAAATTAGATGATGAGATAATAGATTGGTGTTTGTGAGTTATTTATTGTTTATAGACAATTATATTGGCATAGATTCTTTTATATGGATACAAAGTTAAATTATATTGAATACTGTATGCATGCATTCTTCTACCTCTGTTTAAAACATTTTTTATGTATTGATATATATATATATATATAGATATTTATCATATTGCAGTGTACATTTCTACCTCTGATCAAGATACTTGTACATTGTTTACATTTGGAGGTCATATTCCTCATTTATTGCACAGTTGTTTACTGTCTTAATCTTTAAGTCGGATAGGTATTAAGAATTATAGCTCAATAGTCATCTATGTTTGTCATATTTATAGTTAGACTAATCAGGTTTTTTAGATACATAGAGATTATATTCTTTATAAAAAGATAAGCTTCAACCTCTTCAAAGAGCTGTAGAAAATGACATTTAATCTAATTTAGAATTCTGCAGAAGCGAGACACAATCGCTCTTGGCAACACCGATCTATTCTTGAGAGATTGTTGAGCACCAAAGACACTCCACTTGGAGCTTGTCTTCTTCTTGGCAAAACTGGCCTCTGGGTAAGGAACTGCCCATACCTCAACTACTGACAAAATACATAGTACCCGTAAATGGATAAGCAGAACTGTCAAATCTTGCCAAGATAGCATAAGATAGTTTTGAAAAATTTCTTGCCTTTAAAAATAATCTGTCAGTTATTCTAGGCCTTAGCCAAAGTTGGTTGCTTCAATGATGCAAATGTGACTTTGGGTGATTGCCCAGGTAGCCAGTTGTCTTTGTGATTTGTTGTATGTTGTGGAAGTTGTTTGATTGTACTTCATAATTACTCAAATAACGTTATTTCCCTTCTCAGATCTTCAATGGGGTTGAATACTAGATAAATGTAGTTACTTTCCTCTCATGACTTGGCCAAGTTATTTGTTATAATAAGACAAGCTAGTTAGAATAGGACATTTGTTCTTATTGTATATAATTTTGTAGTAGGTTTATAATTCTCTTACTTAAACAAAAGTGGGAGGTGCTGCGGGAGCTCCTTCTGCTCCTTCAGCCAATAGCCTTTAAGATACCAGCCCACTTGGGTGTGGTTTCTTTGGCTTGAAAAAGCAGCGGTAGCTGTGCGCTCCCTCTCTTGCTTCATATTCTGCTTCCGGCTACCAGAGTCTTTTCCTGGTCATGCAGAGGGCTGTTTTCTAAGACAGTGATCTGTAAGTTTTTCCTTTAAATAAATAGCCCTTTTATTAATCTTAATTACAAACTGGTATGGGATTGTTTTGTGACTATGTTTGTGTAGTTTTACAGTATTGTGAGGTTATCATATGTTATTTAACATATCTTTGGCATATAAGAATTAACAAATCTGAGAAATCCATGAGATTTGGATACATGTCTTACTGTGAAACATCAGTCCTACATTTTAAACAAATCTATATGTCTTTCTGGATCTGTTCTACTGACAAACTAATTTTTTTTTAAATTTCTGTTGGTTTGGCCTCTCTATGTCCTATCGTACTTATTTGTGAGACACTGAGAATCCTTTAATAATATTTCTAGACAGTGTTCTATTTCCCTTGTCATTTTGTTTAGATTAGCTTGATGTTTGTACATTTACTGGTTTACAATTTAAGAGGAATAAGATGTATTGCCTTGTATCTCAATAGCCTGACCTGTGGGGCTAGAATGAGTCCTCCAAAGGCTAGCCTTCTGAGGTTCTCAGATGAAGACTGGAATATTGACCTACTACTGTCTCTATTCTCTGATGGGCCCCAAAGAACTGTGGCATCATGATTCAGAATTTTCTTGTGCAAAGATTTGAAGTGATTTATTTGTGAAGCTAAAAGCCCTACACCATGACCTCTTCAGTCTCCTCAACTGCTTCTGAGAAATCTGTTTTCTTATCCAAGAGCATCCACTATGTTGGACCTACTATGTCTGTAGAGTATTTGATAAAGTGCTCCACACATGAGGAAAAGTGAGTATGTTGTTTCCACAATGTCTTTTTCTTTACTTTCAAATCGCAGCTCTGTTTTCCTTTGCCTAAAGAGAGTTCATGATTTTGACTAAAAATGTGCCTCATATTTTGTTGTAAGGCCATGTGAGATAGTCAGCCTAACTCAATTAATTTGTGGAAGTCACTGTCTATGAGTCTATGTAATTCTATTGACCTGTTTGGTAACTAAGCATTCAGGGTCAGAGTTTTACTTGTCCCAACTGGAGTAATGTTCCTTCTGCTCTGCTGTGAAGTAGAAATCCTCAGAGATTCTTTATTGGGACAATAGTTAAGTTCAGATAATGCTTTGGTGTTTTGCATAACTTAGGGAAAGAAAGCATTCATACATAAGTCATAGGAAATCCTCCTTGGCCATCTCTTATCTGTCATAGATTTATGTTTTCTTTTTTCATTCATCTGACAAGAAACCAGTATAGAAGACTTAAACTTTTAGGAAATTTAAATCTATCATGACAGAGAGAACAAGTCAAGAGGATGAGGCCACTATTGATCCCTGTGCATGCCAGTCAGGAATTAGAGAACAAACAGGAAGTGGAGCTTAGATATCAAAACCCTTTTTAGTGACCTAATTTCTATATTGAGGCTCCACTTGTTAAAGATAATACAGACTTTCAAAATAGCTCCAGATGCAAGATTCCATTGAGGATATTTCACGTTCAAGCCACAATACTCTCTATCATGTACTTTTATTAAGCTAGTACTTACCCATCATCTGTCGAACATTTATTATCTCTCTATGCATGTATTTACAATCCATCTATCCATATGTCACCTATTATTTCTGTATCATCAGCAAATGGGATTTGTTTCAAGAAAAATTGTTACTTTGATTTCTGACAACATAATCATGGTAGATAATATAGCTTCCAAACCCATTGAATCCTGATTATGTATGTACATGTGTGTATTCAATATTTGTTTAATTAAACATTGTATCATAAATTTTGATCTGTATTCAATTATTTAGTGATCTTAATCATACTTCCAACTGAACAGTTCAGATCTCACAATTATTTTTATCCTAGGTTTAAGGGGAAAGCTATAATGTAAGATACTATTAAAAGTACTACTTGGCATGGGTTTTTAAAAATACATCATAGATTTTGCCATGGTTCCTACTGTCAGCACTGTAGCAAGTCCTACACAGCATCTCTCACTGTGGAGAATTCTATGCACCCTTGAGTGTGCTCCATATTCAAGCCTAATGGGCATTACCTATGATCTTCAAGCCCTCTCTTCTGTATCCTTTCCTGAACAAATTTAAAAATTAAATAGGAAAGGATTTAGAATTAACTAACCATCTGTTTTTGTTAATAAAGTTTTATTGGCATTAGTTTATGTCCATTTTCATACACATTGTCTATAATGTACACTACAGTAACAGACTGAGTAGTACTGATACATACTTTAAGTTAACAGGTTTGATGCAGTTGCTACCTATGGAAATGCTCATTGACTTCTTTTCTAATTTTAGAATCCTCTTATTCCCTATAATAATCGCAAAGGATAGATTTTATGCACCACAGTGTCATATAATCATACTAATATTTGCAGCAACAAATGTAATTGATGCAACATCTAATCAAAATCTAAAAATGATAAGACTAGATAGAAAAATGGGGCAATGACATTTGGTGATGGAAAATACTTTAGAGGTAAACATATAGATAGCCCAAATGCAAAAACAAATGCAAGTAGCATCTAAAAGAGAATTATAATAAAGATAAATTCTTTTAACAAGTTAACATTTGGATCTACAAAGTAAAACCTGAAAGAAATGATGGGAAAATAGGTAATTCAACTAAAAATAGTGAGAAATGTTACAGGAAATTCAACAGGTTCTTCTGGCCTCTGTGTGTACCCTCATATGTAGCATGCATTTGGGGCACACACGCACACACACACACACACACACACACACACACACACACACATACATACACCATACCACACTATATAAATAAAGAAAGAATATTTTTTAAAAATGCAGTACTCTTGAAAACATGATTTTGAAGACATTGTCTCTGCTTCCCTGTTGTAACCAGCACCTTCATCATCCAGGTACAGTACTAATATAGTACTAAGGTGCAGTCAGATACAGAACTAAGCTGTTCTTTCTCTATTTCATTCTTTGCAGAATTTCTAGGGCTGTTCTTTTGTCTTTCTTACAGTCTAGCACTCATGTCTGTGCTGTGGACTTTGTCTGCTAAATGTGATCTGGAGCAGATGAAGCTAAGAAGATTGGTTGGACCAGATGATGGCTCAGAAAACTCAAGACAAGCCCTAATTTTTGTTTTATTTTGTTTTCTAAGGGAAATGATATGGTTAAACTGGGAGTAATAAAGAGAAAGTTCTATTTCTTTTACACAGAGTGACAAAGAATAGTTAAGGAAAATGCAATTTTCCATGACAATGAAATAGTTCATTTTCAGATATATCTTAATTTTATCATCACCATCATTGCTGGATGATGTGTATGTGGTACATGTACATCTTCATGTGTATTTTGTGCATGCATGTGCATGGAGATGCCTCTGGATATCAAATACCAAGTCCATCACTCTCTAACCTAGTTTCTGAGACAGGGTCTCTCAATGAACTTGGTGATCACTGCTGATCTAGGCAGACTAGACAAGGATTTTCCTGTCTCTACTTTCGTGCAACTGGGATTTTAGCAGCATACAGCCATGCTTAACTTTTATGAGTGTTGAGGGTCTTATGCAGGAAGCAATCTATAGAGTTTGCCTACTTCTCATCCATTTGTTTTCAAATTTGTTTGTGTAAGGGACATGCAATTGATTTTAAATGAACAGAGTGTAGTAAAAGTTGATGAGTGTTGATATGTATATACATATACGAAACCATCATTGTAATCATCATAATCAAATTAGAGAGAATCTCATCATCTGAACGGATCTTTTGAAATTTCTTTTAGTCTTCAATTACTCTGTCCTGCAACAACAAATTTCTCATGATGAGCTTGGCTTTTATTTCCTAAACTTTATATTTCAATAAAATTGCAAGCCAGCAATACTTTTCTACCACACCTCTAATCTAACAAGAGTTTTGAAATTCATCAATGTCCTCAAATCTTTCTGTATCTATATTTTGTTGCTTTTCACTGTTGAGTTGATTCTACAGAATGTAAATACAAATTTTTATTTCTCAAGACTTAGCACTACGATTATTTATACTCTTGGGGAGAGGCAGTAAGAAACCTGTCGGGATATACATTTGTGTGCCTGTGGCTAACATGTTGGAGACCCGTAACTGAAGCGTACTTATGTACCAATCTTTTCAAGGTGTATTCTCTGACAACATAGTTTTTTTTTTTTTTGTTTTGTTTTTTTTTTTTTTGTTAACACCTTGGCTTACTCTTATCATCAGTCTAGTAAATTAGAATTTGCATATGATCTCAGCTTGGTAATCGCTGATTTTAATCATTACTTAACATTTGTTAATTGGTTAGTATACTCACTCATTCATGTCCTTAATAGTTAAAGTGATATTTAAATGTATTGCTGGTTATTCTAGGATTTCAATAAACTATATTTCAAGAATATTGTCAATTTTATTTCAGATGTCAAGTTTGTTCATATGAGTTTGTTTATAATTTTCAGTCTTTCATAGTAATTTGACTTGTCAGAGTTATTGCTTGTGATCTCTTCCATGTATGAAATCCTAGCCTGTGCGTTCTTTTAATCAGCAGAGCTAGAAGTTTCTTGACATTGAGAAGTCACCAAAATATCAGTTTTTGCCTCTGCTTACTCTTTGTTCTCAATTTATTTTATATCATATTTAAATTCTGCTCCAAATTTTTGCTATGTCATTAGCTGTGTTTATTTTCCCATTTGTTTGTAGTTTAAGGTTCAAATTTGAGTTTAGATTTTAGTTTTCTTCACCAATATAAATATTTAAAACTGTAATTTTCCTTCCTGATACTGACTTAGCACTTTATATGTTTTACATATACTTTAGCATTAATTTTTTCAAAGTCCCTTGTGACTTCATCTTTGACCAATGAATTATTTAAATGTATTTTCTAAAACCTAGCATTTTTTAAATCTAACAATTAACTTAACAATTAATTATAATTTAATTTAATATGCATAATATTTCTTGCATTCTGATTTTTTCATAGCTGGGCACACACCCTTCTCCAGTGACAATATCACAGACAATAAAAAGAAAGGGATATTCAGTTATTTTGGATTGTTTCCTTTAAAGGTCAATTAGGTCAAGGTGACCGATTGTGTTTATCTTGTTCTTAAGACAACAGGAACAAATACCTTAAGCAAATTACTTTCACTTATCATAGCTTTGCATGCTGAGGAGACTCAGAACATGGTACCAGACTAGCTGGTCTGCTGAACACAGTAGACATCCTTTAGAGAAGTCCATTTTCTCTATGTACATAAACAGAATGGACAGAGGCAATTTCTCTCATACTTTTGGTGTTTTGTTTTGGTGTCGTAATCCCATCTTGGACACCCTTCCTCATGAGGTCCTGTATATATAAATACATACTGAATTATCATTGTGCATACCCAATCAAATAGGAGATTATATATTTTAATTGTGAAATTTGGTAAAGGACACAGACATTCAATTTATAAAAGTATAGATCACAACTCTGCACTGTAACTCTGTTATAGAACAATTTCTACTTCTGACTCCCTCTATGGTTTACACACTTTACTTTGAATTTTACTTGTTAGTGACAATGTTTAAGACATTTTTAGTCTTTGTGATAAATCAATTTTCATTATGAGAAATCTCTCTCTAGTTTTTGATAGGTTCTTCATCAAGAAGTTTACTTTATATGATATCAAAATACCCCTTCTTGGATTTAAAGTCCACATGCTCATCCTTATAACAATAGACAACCAACAGATAATCAGGACACACTGCCACTGTAAAATCTGAAGATCAAGATATACAGATCCATTGTTAAAAGTAGCTTATGAATATACACACTTGCAAAATTGGATAGTGTTATATGACTTTTCATGGAGTAATGTGAAAAACATTGATTCACCCCAGATAGGGCAGCAGAGACAGACAAATAAAAGATTCCACTCAGGCCTAGTGTAGTGAATTTACTGGAGTTATTGACAGGAGCGCATAATGACAAAAGGAAGTGTGTACAGGACAATCTCGCCCCAGGGATGATTCGCAAAAGCTGCATTCCAGTGCTGCCTACATGTTGAACGGGATACTCAACAGTTTAGAAACTCTCCTCTTCCTAGAAATCATTATGACTTACTAACCTGGAGTAAAGTAGGGACCTTGTGAAACCTGTAAATTTCAGAGTTTCCTATGTCCTGTATGTTTTATTTACTTCCTGAGTCTTAAAGAGAAACATCCCTGCAGAGACTGTTTCAATTTGAAAAACAAAATAAAGAAAAAGAAAAATAGCCGCAAGGCAAACTGTTCTATCTTTACAGTTCATTTCATTATCCTCTCGCCTCACTCTCACAACTCCTGAGATCACAGGCCTGTAGCTTAGCCACTGAACTCATGGCAATTCTTTTGAGATACTTTGCTTGGGAAGTTGGAGTCCAGATCATGAAAATAAGAAGCTCCTGGGAGCTATAATCTGGTAATTTGCTTAAAATACGCTGGGCAATATATTTCCAGAGCTAGTGATAAATACAGGAATCATACAAAGTGACTATAGCTTTTGCAATGGTATAGAATAATTTTCATTTTCCTTAGGGAAATAAAATATGTTACATATCCTCAATTATACTTAAAAGTATATGGGTTTGTCATGGAGAAATACTGCATTCAAAAAGGTAGGAAAAAAGAGAGGAACCTGGCAGAGAACATCCTTTTAAAGAAATTATTAATTTTACTTTATACTACTGGGAGAAAGAACTCCTGCCATTTCCATTTATTCGGTTTCTACCTTTATAGTGATTTTAAATGCATATACAATATGAGTTTAAATTTTTGCTTTCTGTATGGGCTAAATGGGTCCCATTGACATACCCTCAGCATTACAGTCTATTGTCAGTACTTTTGGTTACTCTACAACCTGATAGCATGACCTTATAGCTGAAGGCACCATATGCTCATGTCATCAAACTTGGAGGAATTGAACTGGTGCCCAACCAAGAGAATCATCTTTGCAGACTACCATTCATGGATCTTCCAAGTACTATACATGCTACTCAAGGAGAAAAATAATCATCTATTTCATCAGCTACGAACCCAGCAAGCGACAACTAGAATCTGCATGCAAGATATACTGATACAAATGGTATCATAAATGTTATAGAGTAACATACTACGTTTTGATTGGATTTAATTCCAATAACATTACATAGAACTCACACTTAACACTGTTAATAAGATCATGAATCTGAGACTAGATACGTATGGGCTCTAGAGGAAAATCTATTACTATTATTCTATTAAAGAAATACAGGGTTAAAATAACTCCTAAACATGTATTGTTATGACTATAGATTCATGTGTCATTAAACCTTTATCAGAAAGTTTCTTCTTGCAATAGATGGTAATTAACAGAGACTAACAAATGGACAGTTTACAGAGCCTGAGATACCTTGGATCACTCATCCCTAAGTGTGTTATTTTTTTATCTGTTACAAAACAAGGCTTCTTTTTAGTCTTAATTTATTTTAAAAAACTATCTTTTCTCATTTTTCATGCCAAATTCAGTTCCTACTCACTCCCCTCCTCCCACTCCCTCTACTTTCCCTCTGCTCTCCCTCCTCCAACCCCATCCATTCCTCAGAGAGGGTAAGTCTTCCCATGGGGAGTTAACAAAGTCTAGCACATTGCTTTGAGGCTGGACCAAGACCCTCTCCACTATATCTAGGCTGAGCAAGGTATCTCTCCAGAAAGAATGGATTCCAAAAAGCCAGTACAAGCATTCGGTATAAATCCCGGTGTCACTGCCAGTGGCCCCATATTCTGCCCCAGCCATACAATTGTCACCCACTTTCAGAGAGCCTAGTTTGGTTCAATGCTGGTTCCCTCGCTGTCAGGCCAGAGTTGGTAAGCTCCCATTAGCTCAGGCAGACTGTCTCAGTGTGTGTACCCATCATGATCTTTACCTCTTTGCTCATATTCTCACTACTCCCTCTGTTCAGCTCGACTTTGGGAGCTCAGGCCAGTGATCCACTGTAGGTCTCTGCCTCTGTTTCCATCAGTTACTGGATGAAGGTTCTGTGGTGATATTGAAGATATTCATCAGTCTTACTACAGGGCAAGGCCATTTCGGGCACCCTCTCCTCTATTGCTTAGGGTCTTAGCTGGGATCATCCTTGTGGATTCCTGGGAATTTCACTAGTGCCAGATTTCTTGATAGTCCCATAATGGCTCCTTCGATCAAGATATCTTTTTCTTTGTTATCTGTCTCTGTCCTTCGCCCATCTCGACCATCCTGTTTCATCAAGTTCTCCTCCCCCCTCTCCTTCCCTCCTCCTCCTTTTCAGCCTTCCCTTCTCCCCCCACTCCCATGCTCCCAATTTTCTCAGGAGATCCTGTCTATTTCACCTTTACAGGGGGATCTATGTAAGTTTCTGTTAGGGTTCTCCTTGTTACTTAGCTTCTCTGGGGCCTTGGACTATAGGCTCCTTATCCCTTGCTTATAGCTAGTATTCATCTATGAGTGGGTACATACCATGCGCATCTTGGTATTGGCATAAAAACAGACAGGTTGATCAGCGGAATCTAACTGAAGACCTGAGTATTAATAGACACATCTATGAACACCTGACTTTTGACAAAGAATCTAAAATTATACAATGAAAAAAAGAAAGCATCTTCAACACATGGTGCTGGCATAACTGGATATCAGCATGTAGAAGAATGCAAATAGATGCATATCTATCCCCATGCACAAAACTCAAGTCCAAATGGACCAAAAACCTCAATATAAATCTGATCACACTGAACCGGATAGAAGAGAAAGTGGGAAGTAAACTTCAATGCATGGGCATAGGAGACCACTTCCTATATATAACACCAGTAGCACAGATACTGAGAGCAACAGTAAATGTGTTATTTTTGTTACGACCTTCCCTCATAGCTCAGGGATCTCTTCAGAAGAGGAAGTAGAAAGACTATAAGGACCACAAGTTGTGGGAAACTCCAAAGAAACAGTGTTTTCCAAACAACAGGTCTGCTGCATGTATGAATTCCCAGAGACTCTGATAACATAATTAAGACCTGCACAAATTCAAGCTGAAATTTTCTCAATATGGGGAAAGGAGAGAAGGCACCAAATCCTAACCTTGATCAAAAGCTATTTGCAACAGATATCTGCTGGTATGGAGGTAGTACAAAAGAAAGAATACAATAGAAATATATTATATGAAAATTTTAAAAATGTAAAATCTAGAAGAAAATTGGTTAATATGCTTTTGTCATATACACACACATACATTCACACACATAAATATATACATGAAAACACAAGCACAGCACTTACTGTGCCTAGTGTGGTACAGAAGTTGATCATCTGAATTATCATCTTAGACATCCTGAGCACTTGACACAAGAAGGAGTAAAAACTTCCATGCATTATACTCTTTTCTACAATATTCTCTAGTAAAATTGTCCATCAAATACCATTAAATGTAAAAATATGTAAACATTTGAAGCTGTTTTCCCATCATGAGTTACCTAGGGATGACTAATACCCACAGAACTATGAATATGAGTAGCAAAATACTGTCCGCCTTCCTCTCAGAATTCATTATCTGAAGATGGCAATGTAAAGAAAAGCCTGGAAGCAAAGGCGTGACTTTCTGTATCAATCAATGGTCTCATCATTTATCATTAGATAGCCTAATAGACATGGTGTCTCTAACTGGGCACAAAGATAAATATAAAATGCCTGCAGTATAGACCATCTTGTTAATCTTGGACAACATACACAATGTATTTATGGTCCCAAAGTCCAGAAATTAATTTATTCTTCCAATTCATTTGTTGAGATGCTAGGGACTATCCTTGCTGTCTCCTTTCCAATGGAAAATTCAAGAAAGAAAGGAATGAATGGAATTTATTCTTTTTTCACTTTCTCTTATTCTGTTTCTTTCATTAATTTTGAGAAAATACTTATAGTTTGTTTGCTACATCTTAGACACGATCAGATTTTGATTTTTTAAAAATTTCTATTGCACTGAAGTCATTTGATATTTTACTAACTTTGCAAAAACTAAAGAGCTTTGTAATGGATTCGCAGTCCTGGCACCCTCTCTGGTCATAGGAAAGGTCTCTTTCCTGACTCACATGTAGGGAATAGACAACAATAGATTGAGCTAATTCATTGAATCCATTCACCTTTTTAGTTCATTTCGACAGAGCACAATCTGACAAACAAAAACAAAGCCAACCAGGTTTGTGGGCAATTAGAAAAACGGAGGATTCTTTTGTGTTAACATATTTTACAGGGATGTTTTATTCTGCAAAGAATATCTCAATTACTTTGTTTAGCTCCACAGAACTGTCTTTGTTCATATCTCATCAAACTGCTTCTTTCTCCAAAATGAAATTGAGAGGACTTCTTCCTCAGTCGCCATAGCGCCAGGATTACTCTCAACTAGGAAACCAAATTAAATAACTGAACTTACTGCCTCAGATACTAAATATCACAACAGATAAAGCAGCTTTGTGGTCCCTGAGGGAAATAAACAGATGAAGTACAAGCTAACATTGTCCACAGTCATTTCCTAGAGGCAGTTTGAAGTCACAGAGCAAGAAGGGAAAGTCAGAGCCGGCTGTCTCAATGACTAGGGGAAATCACTGGATGCTAAGAGAGCCAAGCAGCTAAATTTCGATTTGAGCAGTTAAACAGAAAAGACTTTCCCAAGAGCTTCAGAGATCTTTGTGAAGGGGGGATATTAATTTCTTGGTGTTATCTGTATCTGATCTGAGATTTGTGAAATGAAATTGTTCACTGCTGAGAAAGAAACACAGGAGATCAGATATACACCAGATCTTTCCATTAGTCTATGCAGTGTCAGGAATAGTTAATATGTCATTCCTCCATCTTTCAGTATAGAAAGGCCTCATTGTATTCTGTAAGAAGAGTGGTTGCTTGAGAGAGAGAGAGAGAGAGAGAGAGAGAGAGAGAGAGAGAGAGAGAGACTGTTATGTGCTTGGGTGACAAGATGACTCTAAGCAAAGGTACTTGGGAGCAAACCTAATGATCTGGGTTTTATCTGAGAATCTACATGGTGAAAGAAGAGAACTGACTCCTCAGTCCTACAAGCATTAAATGCTACTTTAGTCCCAGGTCTCAGGAAAGGCAGCATCTTGACAGCCACGAGCCACTCGGAGCACATTATATGGAATAGGCAGAGCTAAGTGCAACAGAGAATTTCAGGATGTACCATAAACTAGTTTCCTGGGAGCTTCTGAAAATGTAACATACAATTTAACAAATAGTTTAATATGTCTCAGTGTATATTACATTTTATGAGCAAATACCTAGGAGTAACACAAGAATAAAATGTTATGAGCAAATTGCAGGAGATAAAATAAAAATCTGTTTAAATAGAAGAAAGTAGAAGAGGGCTAGGATATAACAACAAACAGAAATGGAAAACAAATAATAATATTGTTGATATAAACCTAATCAAGTCTAGAGAAAATAAAATTTCTAATACTTTATGAATATCATTACCAGACTTTTCCAGAACCATGAACAACCTAAGAAATGATTTTCAGAATAGGCGAATAAGCAACCAACTAAAGACAAATTCTCAACACAAGAAGAGTAAAGGTTTCTGGGTTGGGAAGATGGTTCAGCGAGCAAGCTGCTGAAGTCTTAGCACACAGACAAGAAGCATAATTAGGATTCCTGTAGTGCACATAGGAGACTGACAAATTGGGGCTCATTTATAAAGCCAGAAATGAGGAGATTAGGACAAGAGGAAATTCAGAGCATGTGGGATAGCTAATCTAGCTTTAACTGGCATGTTCTAAATTCAGAGAGAGACTTCAGTAAATAGTGATGGAGGAAGAAACCCATTGTTAACTTTGAGTTTATACACACATGAACACAACAAACATGCATAACCCAAAACATAAACACTTGACCATTTGTGAACATGCATAAACATATAAATGCATACCACACACATATGCAAAAATAATAAAAAATAATTGTAGCAATAATAATCAAAGAAAGGCAGGCAAGCAACATGAGCAAGGTAGGTGCCACGGAAAAGGTTTGAGGAAAAATATAATTCTACTTCAACTAAAACAGATTAACAACAAAAATAAAAGAATAATAAATGTTTAAACCATAAAAAGATGTGTTCTATACAGATAATAAGAAAAACATGTTGAAAGAAGAACTACATTAAGAGGCACGAAAAGGACATAAATGCAGGAATATCAGTTGAAGGAAACTCTACTAGGAAAAGCATCTGGAACATAATCAGTTGAGACTGTCAGCATTATCTTGTAATTACAATGTCACATAGCTCCAATGTAACATGGATAACAAAATCCCAGCCAGGTTTATCACATGTTAGTATGTGTTAACTGACAATTGGAGAAACTCATAATTCCATATCATAAGTGTATATTCTAGCATACCTCTAAAGTGACAGAGAACTCCTAATCACTGCTGTACATTCATAACACATCTCTAAGAAAATAGAGTGTTGTAGCAAGCCACTTATTAGTTGCTGGCTGCTCAGCCATGAAATAATCACACAGAAACCATTTTATTTGCAGTATCGTTTGGGCAACAGGTTATGCGTATTTCTGGCTAACTCATATCTTGAATTAACCCATCTCCATTAATCTGTGTATCTCCATGAGGCTGTGGTTTACCCAGTGAAGTACCAGCTTCTGTCTCCATGGCTACATGGCTTCTCTCTAACTTTGCCTTCTTTTACTCAGCATTCAGTTTAGTTTTCCCTGCTTACCTCTATTCTGCTCTGCACAAGACTAAGACAGTTTCTTTATTAGTCAGTGGTATTCACAGCATACAGAGGGGAATCCCACATCAATAGAGCAAGTAATGTCTCACTGGACATCAAGA
Source organism: Ondatra zibethicus (assembly GCA_004026605.1). Lineage (NCBI taxonomy): Eukaryota > Metazoa > Chordata > Mammalia > Rodentia > Cricetidae > Ondatra > Ondatra zibethicus. The sequence continues at coordinate 84,044 of PVIU01006095.1, read as the reverse complement.
ATATTGACAAAAGAAATTAATCCACTTGACCAAGCTGGCACATATGCACATTATTTGAATCAAAACCAAACACTCCTTTCTTATGTGAATAAAGAACATGCTGCATAAAAAGTGACTGCACTCATTACTTTTTTGATCTTATGACCAAGTATATGGCAAAAAGCAAGTTCAGGAAGGAGGGTCATGCTTTGTATCAATGTTTGAGAGGATGTAATCTATCATGGCAGAGAAGGCATGACATCAAGGGAGAAGGCAGTGGTCACTTTGTGCTTCCAATGAGGACACAGAGGAGAATAAGAGTAGCCTGGTGATCACACCTCTAACCTTTCCCCTGGGACTTTCTTGTTTATCACATTAATACTACTTGATATTCCATCTTCTTCCAAAAGAGCACCATCAGCTTGGACAATGTGTAAAAGCATGGTTGCATCTGGGAGACATTTCACACTCAAAACACAATAGTAATCACATAGTAAATATGTTTCACAAATCTGTTTTTGTAAGCTTTCAGGGATCAGAATTTAGAGTATCTTCTCTGAATTAAAATAGAAAACAGTAACAAAATACAGCAAGTCATTTCCCTTCCAAATTACTAATTTCACTTTGCACGAACTCATGGGTCAGTATAGAAATATCAGTGCATGTATTGGGACCAAAGCAATAGTGGAAGTGCATCAAAAGCTTCTAGAATACAAATCAACATTTTCAAAGATTGCACATGTCAAACAGTCAATCTCCCCTGCTGATTCCAACTAAGAACTCAATGGGGAGAAGAAACAAAAGCGAGCTGTATGAGGATTGTGAAAAATAAATAAAAGGAGCAGATGGCAAAGCTGAAACAACACATGGAGAGGTTTAAGAATATCAGAAACGTTAGCTATCTGAAGAACAATTTTATGAAAGTTACACAAAGGAAAACAGTAAAATCTCAGTAAAATGCCACCAAATAGCAGTGTTTATTTTAAGAGACCCTCTATGTGACTCAACTTGTAACTGTAAGAGAATCATGCATGCATAACAACACTTAGGACCATGGTCATACAAAAGATGGGAGAGAAAACCAAACAGAAGTGTTCTCTATTTTATGTGCGGTGGCACACTATTAATTTATAGGTGGCTGTTAACAGATTCATTATTATATAACACTATCATTAAAACCTTACAGAAAATATTGAAGAGTGATAAAGAGATATGACTGAAACACCTTTTAGAAATACTGCACTTTTCAGAACTGACAGCTCATAACATGTTTCTCACTAGCAGCTAGCATCAAAGGGAGACTAACATCACATAAGGAATCCAAAAGTGGTCATGAGAGGAAAGATAAGGACATGAAACTATAAAGTACAGTCATAAATAAAATGATTAAAATGAAAACTAAAACTATACAATCCAAAAGCCAATCTTTAGCTTGTTTCCTTTGGTGCTATTTGTCCAAAGTCACCTACTAAAATGAAGATATTACAAAGGGTGATAAAACAACAGGTTCCTGTTTTTCAGAAAAGAAAAAAAAATTAAACCAAAAAAGTAGGTTGTAAGTAAATATACAGAAAGAAAGTACTTTGTACAGTGAATGTACAGATATGAATGGTTTTGTTAACATCAGGTAATAGATTTCAAATCTGTGTTAAAATAGATTATTAGGCACGATGGATAGACTCATTGCTAATGTTTAAAGAGTTACAGCATTAGGAAAAAACAGATTTATAATAGAAATCCTTAGTAATAATAGAAAATTGAAATGAAGTTTAAAAATTAGTTAGATAGGGATATTTTTAGAATTTAATTATCATAATAAGAAACTTAATAATTCTCTTACTAATAGAAAACTAACTCAGAAACCAATAAATCCAGTAATAATATTAATAGCACTAACTTTGGTTTTGGTCTATTTGGTAATTTTTTGAACATTCCATTCCAAATTCACAGAACAACCATTCCACCAAACACACATAGAGAGTTGATAGTACAGACCATTTCAGGCCAAAGAACAAGCTTTGATGCGTGTTAAGCATTAAGATTACCTACAGTATGGTCTCTTAACAAGAGGAACATAAAAGTGAATATGATAAAAAAAATTACTCTGAGAACCTCAAACACTTGGTCTTAAGTAGTGTCCTGGGGTGTTTTAATGGTTAGTGTGGCTATTGTGTTGGGGATTTACTTGGTGGAGTTTTAGTAAGCAACCAACTTTAATGGTTTAGTTCAAATGTTGTGCTAGTTTCAGTTTGGATAATGGCGTTTGAATAGAGTTTAATTTTATGAATAAAAATACTAGGCTTTACATTATATGGCCTAGAGTTTCAGCTTAGAGTGGGAAAGGGATTGTTCTAAAACTCTGACCTTTATATATGAGTAACCCAGTATGCAGAGCTTCATTATGCTGAGTCCTCTGAGAGTAGCAAAACCTTTAAGTTTGAAACAGTAAGCCAAGGCTCTGTGTTTGGACATACTGAGTTTATGATCCCTTCAAGACCTGACCAGTTATAAAGGACACAAGAATTTGAAGTTGATTCTCAAAATGTTATAAATGAGATAGGAAAAGAGAGCATATATCAAATAGTAGTAAATGGATTAACCCTCATAGCGATAGGAGGTAGAGATGTATATGTTATTATGTAAAAATATGCTTATTATACTGTATGCAATACACTGCTTGGCAATGGCTTTTTGTCTGTCACCATAACAAAGTCATTTCTTCTTTGAGACGAATGTACTTGCTGTGTTTCATACAGCAATGGTCTAGAGAGCTCACAGCATGCTAGGGCCAAGACTCCTTAACCTTTTCCCCTGTCCAACATATAGGGAGAGTCTAAATACCTATCCATCTGTTTCACAATCACCTATCATGTAATCTATCATCTATCTATCATCTATTGTCTACCTAGCTATCATCTATCTGCCATTTATTTGTTCATTATCTACCTATCTTTCTATCATCTATCCATTCATTATCCATTTACTTATTTGAACCTATTAACTAATCCTGTCATCAATGTATCTCTTATCTCTCATTAATGTATCTCCTATCTATTGCCTTTCTCTCTCCTATCATCTATTTATTTACAAGCTATCCTCTGCCTATCTATCTACCTACCTACCTACCTACCTACCTACCTACTTACCTACCTATGTATGTAACCTTTATCTATCACTGTCCCCCTATTCTGTGCAGACTGTTGTAAAGGAGAACCGTGATTGGCAAAGAATATTTTGGATATCAATCTACAAAAGTGCTGGATGAAGTATGTGCATATGTCCTTGTACACGTATATGCACTGAAGCAATGCATTCAACTACAACTTCTAAATACATTCTGTGCTCAAACTTCTTTATGTAATTCTATTTTAACCTATGTGGTGGCAGAAGCCCTTCTTTTTGAATAGCAAAATGCTTTAAGATAATAGACCCCAAGAATGCAGAAGAATCAAGAACAAACCCCACATATGCTCTGGTAATTCTACCTAGAACCTGACAAAATCTACAGAGTCAGGTGTCTTGAACAAGGACGTCCCACATAGACTTATATATTTGAATACTTAGTTATCAGGGAGTGGCATTACTTAGATTAGGAGGCATGGCCTTATTGTAGCAGGTGTGGCATGGTGGAAGAAGTGTTTCACTGCAGGTAGATTTTGAGGTTTTAAAGGATCAAGCCAGGCCCAGGGTCACTCTCTTTTCCTACTATCAGTGGATGTGGATGTAGAATTCTCAGCTTCTTTTCCAGCACCACAGCTCCCTGCATGCCATAGTGTTGCTTTCCATAATGACAATGAACTAAAGTTTTTTTCATTTTAAATTTATTCTAGTAACTGTTTATTTTAATTTTTTATTTATTAGAATTATAAAATTATTACAATCCAAGTTCCCACTCCCTCCCCTCCTCTCAATCCCTCCACAAACCCTCCCTCCCCACCCCTCTCCAATCCTCAGAGAGGATAAGGCACATTGCTATGTGGAAGGTCCAAGGCCCTCCCTACTATATCTAGGCTGAGCAAGGTATCCATCTAAAGAGAATAGGTTCCCCAAAAGCCAGTACATGCAGTAGGGATAAATCCTGGGGCCACTGCCAGTAGCCCCTCAGTGAGCCCCAGCTATGCAACTGTCAACCACATTCAGAGGGACAAGTTTGGTCCTATGCTTGTTCCTTCCCAGTCCGGCTGGAGTTGGTGAGCTCCCATTAGCTCAGGTAGACTGATTCAGTGGGTGAACCCATCATGATCATGACCTCTTTGCTCATATTCTCATTCCTCCCACTCTTCAACTATACTTTGGCAGCTCAGTCCAGTGCTCCAATGTAGGTCTGCCTCTGTTCCCATCAGTTGCTGGATGAAAGTTCTATGGTGATATTTAAGATACTTATCAAGCTGACTAGAGGGCAAATCAAGATTGGTCCCAATCTACTCTATTGCTAGGGTCTTAGCGGGAGTCAGCCTTGTGGATTCCTGAGAATTTCTTTAGAGACAGGTTTCTGATAACCCTATAATGGATCCCTCAATCAAGATATCTCTTTCCTTGCTCTCATCTCTGTCCTTCCTCCATCTTGATTATCCCATTCCCTCATATTCTCCCCATCCCTCCCCTTCTCTCCTCCTTTTCCCCTTCCACCCTTCTTTTTCTCCCCACCCCCATGCTCCCAGTTTTGTCAGGTGATCTTTTCTGTTTCGAATTTTCAGGTGGATCTATATATGCTTTTCTTTGGGTTCACCTTCTTACTTAGCTTCTCTAGGATCATGATAAGGCTGCCTACTCTCTCCATATCTCTTCAACATAGTTCTTGATGTTTTCCCAACAGCAAGAAGACAAGAAAAGGAGCTCAAAGTGATTCAAATTGGAAAGGAAGTGGTCAAACTTTCATTATTTGCAGATGATATGATAGCATATGTAAGTGACCCCAAAAACTCACCAGAGAACTCCTATATCTGATAAATACCTTTAGTGATGTGACAGGATACAGATCAATGAAAAAAAAATCGGTAGCCCTCCTATACATAAATAATAAGGAAGCTGAGAGGGAAATCAGAGAAACAACACCTTTCACAATAGCCACAAATAACATAAAATATCTTGGGATAACACTAAACAAGGAAGTGAAAGACCTATTTGACAAGAACTTTAAGTCTTTGAAGAGAGAAATTGAAGAAGATACCAGAAAATGGAAAGATCTCCCATGCTCTTGGATAGGTAAGATCAACATAATAAAAATGGCAACCCTACCAAAAGCAATCTACAGATTCAATGCAATCCCCATCAAAATCCCAACACAAATCTTCAGAGACCATGAAAGAACAATAATCAACTTCATATTGAAAAACAAAAAACTCAGGATAGCCAAAACAATCCTGTACAATATAGGAACTTCTGGAGGCATCACCATCCCTGATATCAAGCTCTATTACAGAGCTACAGTAATGAAAACAGCTTGGTATTGGCATAAAACAGAGAGGTTGACCAATAGAATCAAATCGAAGACCCAGATATTAATCCACAAACCTATTAACACCTGATTTTTGACAAAGAAACTAAAATTATACAATGGAAAAAAGGAAGGAAATATCTTCAACAAATGGTGCTGGCATAATTGGATGTCAACATATAGAAGAATGAAAATAGATCCTTATCTATCGCCATGCATAAAACTTAAGCCCAAAATTATTAAAGATTTCAATATAAATCTGACCATACTGAACCTGATAGAAGAGAAGGTGGGAGGTAGTCATCAATGCATGGGCACAGGAGACCACTTCCTAAATATCACCCCAATAACACAGAAACTGACAGCAACAACAGATAAATGGGACCTCCTGAAACTAAGAAGCTTCTATAAAGCAAAGGAAACAGTCAATAAGCCAAAAAGGCAGCATACTGAATGGGAAAAGATCTTTACCATCCCCACATCAGACAAAGGACTAATCTCCAAAATATATAAAGAGCTCAAGAAATTAGACATTAACATTCTAAATAACTCAATTAAAAAATAAGGTACAGAAAAAAAAAAAGGTACAGAACTAAACAGCGAATTCTCAATGGCCAAAAGATACGTAAGGAAATGTTCAACATCCTTAGCCAACAGGGAAATGGGAATCAATACAACTCTGAGATACCATCTTACACCTGTCAGAATAGCTAAGATCAAAAACACCAATGATAGCTTATGCTGGAGAGGACGTGGAGTAAGGGAAACACTCATCCATTACTGGTGGGAATGCAAACTTGTACAACCATTTTGGAAATCAGTATGGTGTTTTATCAGGTAATTGGAAATCAACCTATCTTAGGATAAGCAATACCACTCTTGGGCATATACCCAAAAGATGCTCAATCATACTACAAAGGCATTTATTCAGTTACATTTACAGTAGCATTATTTGTAATATCCAGAACCTGGAAACATCCTAGATGCCCCTCAACTGAAGAAAAAGTGGCACATTTACTACTCAGCGGTGTAAAAAAAACAATCATACCTTGAATTTTGCTTGCAAATGGATGGAATTAGAAAACACTATCCTGAGTGAGGTAACCCAGACCCAAAAAATTGAATATGGTGCGTTCTCACTCATAAATGGATACTAGCTATAAACAAAGGACTAAACTTCTAATAATGTAAGCAAAAGTAAATGCTTTATTTTATAAGAGTTGCCTTGGTCATGGTATCTCTTCACAGCAATAAAATACTGACTGAGACAGAGAACATGTGTTATGAAGAAAGACTTTAGCCATTGTCCCACCATATGAAGATGATACCCATAGAATATGAACTAATTTAAATGGAGAAGACTCATCAGTTATTTTTTGTAGACAATATTACTAACAGTTCGAAGCAGCATGTTACCACAGAAGTGAACATACTAGCTAGAAATACTGATATTTTAATCTGGAAATCCCCAACCATTTTCTCATGCTTGATTTTGGATTGTTTTTAATAGGATTCATTTCATTCTTGGTGATACAATGCTGTTTCAGCAAGAGGCAATCACTTATCAGACAAATTAAATTTCTACTCATTTTCTGTACAATAACTCAAAAGCATTAGCATCTGTGCTTTGGGATTCTGGGAGACTTTATTACAAATCAGAAAAAAACCTTTTATCTGTATGCAGTACATTTTGTTGAATACTAAAATATTAAATGATGAGAGGGTCCATTTCAGTTCTAAAACACTTGAGGGTATATTAGGAATAAACAATGTCTCTCACTTCAATTATCAGTTACATATTGAATTTTTCTATCAAGAAAAAAGCAAATTTCTTAAAATATTTCAACTTTGATTTCCTCTGCCACTGCAGATGATTACTATAGCAAGCTAAACACTATGACATATACTGCTTGGCTATTTCTTTACATGTATAATACAGGCTACAAAATAAGTAGATCTATTATCAGATGTAAAGTAAAGCAAGCACAGGATAATTTTATGATAGTTGTTAGGGCTATTGTTTACTGAAATCTACAAATGAGCTCCCACGATACAGTGAGGTCTGTTACATCAAGAAAGTGATACATTATCACAGACACACAGATGGAGAGGTCCTGTTCTAGGTATATGTGCTATTAGAATGCAAAACCAAAACTATCTAGTATCTTGTGTTTTTGTTCAATGGACTGCACTGGGAAACAAAGATAGCTACAGTAGAAGAGATAGTTTATTATGTCAGAGTTGTGCCAGAACAGGCCAGTGGCCTGGCTCCAAGACAGCAAAGATAATAAGATGCATGGGATATGTAACCTTCCATGTGCCATTTGCAGAGTGCTTTCCTCTCCCATGTTCCAGTATGGCAGAATTTTCTCATCAGACTCCCTTTCTGTGAAGCCTAGGCAGGCTTCCCCCTGCAGCCAGGTCCCTGTCCTTCTGTGCCCATGTGGCGTTAGAAGAGTCATGCACCACTCAGGTTTCTCTCCATTGCAAGTTACTCATGTATAAATGTTTTCCCTCAGGCTGTCTAAAGCTGTGTTTTCCTTCAGGGAAATTTGATCTTTTGTTGATAGCAGCAATCTATCGGTTATCTTGTTTTGTGTTCTGCTCCCTTCCTTCCATGCTGGTTTCCGAATGGTGTAATTTAGCCACATTTCAAGTTTCATATGGTTGAGCTTAACTCAAACGTCATCAGACTAAAGCAGTGAGAGGGACATATTCTCAGGATTGCTTCAGGACCAGGTTCTGTAAAATATTTTCTGTTAGTTTTAGAGGTTGTGTGCCACGCTCACGAATATGCTTTTCTTTGTGTGTTGAGGCACTTGTTATAATGTTAGTCTTACTTGTATTATAAGCAGAAATATAATAATATTCATTGATAAGGAGAGTTTAAGTCTAAATTAAGCCCTAAATGGATGTAAGCCAGGACAAGTGCAAAGGGGGGGGGCTCAATCTTGGTTTAAAACCACATTCTGTTCTTTCAATGTTAAGTATTGATATTTCTGTGAATGGATGTATCTGTGTGAACCATTTGTTTTAATGGTGAGGCAGATACTCTGAATGCATGCATTTGTATGTGTGAGTTATCATTCTCCTGGCTGGAGGAAGTCCTTTTGCTCAGCCCTGATGGAAGTATGGGTAGATAACAAAAACTCCCCCAGGGTGGTCTTTGGAAGCTCTTGTTTGACACTGTGCTTAACAAAGATGAGTGACAGTACAGAGCAGAGCAGAAGGACCACTGTGATGTAGCACCCTCTATTGTAAGGTTCTCATTCAGGCCCAGTGAACTGCAACCTTTGTGTGTAAAAGGCTCTGTAGACCAAGGGTATCATGATTGCTTAGGCCTGGGAAGCAACTCCTACTGTAGTTTATGTGCGGAATTAGCTATTCCAGGGATTCTCTAGCTTTTTACGTGGACCACTCTGGTATGCGGTGTTTGAGGCTCTTGGCTCTGAAGTCTTGACAGCTCTCTGAAAGCCCTTCAGCAAAATGCTTTGTAGTTTCTATTCTCTGGCTTGAGCAACCTCTTCCTCTTCAGCCTCAGCTCCCTGTTCTTTCTCCTTCCACCATCCCCCTTTCTCCTGCCCTGCACCTCCTTTCAGTTTGTGAAGCTGCTTAGCCTTCCTCTGTCAAGCACTCACTTGCCTTACCTCTGTTGTGGCTTGGCTTTGCTGATGATTCAGCTGTTACTAGGGCATCTCACCTGCCCATCTGCACTTCTAGAGGTACAAGGAAACACCCTTCATAGAAGCCTTGCAGTGCAACACTACACGGGTCAACACTGAAGGGTGCCTTGCAGCAAGGGACAGGGGAGCCTCCTAACCGAGACAGAAAAGAATGGGCCCTATCACCACATGCTACTTGCAAATGAAGGCTTGGGTTGCGCTCATCACAGTCATAGCTCTTGCACTAGCACCTGCAGTATTTCTTCTAAGCCACCCAGTGCCCTACAAGTGAACGCTTGCCGAGTCATCTAGCATCCCCACAAACCCCGGGCCGGACATTCGGAAACATTCCTGGCACCATCAGGATCTGGAATAATCAATGAAAACCTAACACAGTTTTATTTTCAAAGTTTCTGTCAGAGCTAAAAATGCTCCTGCTGGTGAAGGTAAGCCAAGATGACATTTGATTTACTGTCCTTTTGCCCAAAAGAGCAGAAGAGGAAAGACAGAGCCCACCAGGTGCCAACTTGAGACCCAAATTGCTCAACTCCAGTGCCTTCCTGTTTATGGAATCATAAGCAACAGGAACAGTCACTGTAAGAGGGGAAAGACTTAACAGCAATGGGAATTTTTTTGAGCGATTTAAACTGTCTTTAATATCTTTCCATTAGCCGGGGACAAAGGTTCCCTGTCCTGAACTATCTGTCCTCAGGTGCCTCTGAGGAGAAGCTGAGCTTTTCACAGCCTCACACTGAAAACATCCCACTTCAACAAGACTTAGCTTTCCCAACAAGATAGTAAAGTGCCTTGGCTAAGCCAAGACACAGAGGACAAACATTTGTCTCTGTGACACTCCTGTTCACTGGCCAGGTGTCTCTGTGACAGTTCTGTAAACAAGATAAGGAGTTTCTGTTACAGTTTTGCTAAACAACCACTAAAAGACCAGAGTGTCTTTGTGACAGTCCTAACCAGTCGGGTGTCTCTGTGGCAGTACTGCTGGCCAGAGGTTTCCCCGTTTCTATGCCATGAATTCAAATCACATCTTAGTTCAGTGTCATGCTACTTTTACTAATCTTAAGGAAACCTCTCAAATACAGAACTTGCCTTGCTCAGCTCTTATACTTGGAAGGTATATATTAGGAATCTATGCTGTTTATTTTTTCTCTCTAGAAATTAAATGAACTGACATTTAAGTTGCTCTTAGCTTTATTCCTCCAGACTATTCTCCTGCCTTATCAGATAACAGTGTCTTACTCAGGATTTGTGAAGGAGCTAGAGATGGCTTTGTGAGGTTCTGTTTGCTTACATGGTTTTGTTGTATTGTTTCATTTCAGTTTTATTTATTCCAGACAGGGTCTCTCTATAAAGGCCAGGCCAGCCTTGAACTTTCAGCTGTACCCCTCCCTCAGCCTCCCATAAGCCAGTATTACAAACATTTACAATCAAGTATGCTTGCCTCTGTTTATAAAACCAGAAATAATTATGGCAGAGCAAAAAGGTACAGATTTTTCTAGTATCAACAATGCCTAAATCAAAACAGAAAGCTGTTAAGACCTTGCAAATTGATGTAAAAGATTAAAACTATCATTGAGCTATTGAAATATAAACAAAAACACTAAAACTCAGCAAATTAAAAAAATTAAGATCATTTAGTCATTGACTTTGTGAGTCTGCTGTGGGTCCTATGGATGATATTTTTTGCCAGAGAATCAGCTGTGCATCTTTTGATCTGTCTGCCTAAACGGGGATGGATAAATCACAAACAACCTGGACTAAATTAAACTAAACTTCCTGTATAAAACTTCTTATAGTTAGACAGGATAGCCCACGACTAAGTTCAGAGAGGAGGAAATCCTCCAATCCGTTTGTGACCCAGATTCTGAACTGAGTGTCCAATAGCTGTTTCATTTTTGACCTAAGATCATCTTTGATCACAAATTCAGCTCAAAGTCAAACAATGAAAGAAAGAAAAGTGAAAGAAAACTCTTCTGTTTGATGACTGTGATGTGATGTCAGGTTGTAAAGTATTATTGTTTTGTGATTCCCATTTTATTTATTAAATTTTCTTCAGTTAGTTGAAAATTTCATATATCATGTTTTGATCCTATTAACCTCCTCCTCTCTCGTCTTAGATTCATCTTCTCAACTTTGCATCCTTTTTATTTGTTTGCCTGTTTGTTTTGTAAATCATCAAGCCTAATTTGTGCTATCTGTATACACTTGGATGAGTGGTCTTCTTCTTAGAGCATGGCCAATTTACCAGTGAATATACACTTAAAAGAACATAATTGTTCTCTCCTGGTGCTTTTCATTACCAATAGCTCCTCAGATAGGGATGGGGCTTCATGACCACTGTCTTAGTCATTGCTCTATTGCTGTAAAGAGACAAGAAGACCACAGCAGCTCTTATAAAGAAAAATATTTCAATTGGAGCATGTGTGCAGTTTCAGAAGCTTGATCATTATCAACATGGCAGAGAACATGGCAGTAGGCATTGAGGCATGGTGCTAGAGATGTCTTTGAGAGTTACCTATAGAAATAGTAGGTAGCTCTGATCTATAGGCAGAGGAAGGGAGGGAGGGAGGGAAGGAAAAAGAGAGAGATAGAGAAAGAGAGAGAGAGAGAAAGAGAGAGAGAGAGAGAGAGAGAGAGAGAGAGAGAGGATCTGGTATAGGCTTTTGAAACCTCAGAGCCCACCCCCAGTTACACACTTCTTCTAACAAGGCCACATCTTCTGATCCTTCTAATCCTTTCAATGAGTTCCTGTCCCTGGTGACGAAGCATTCAAATGTAAGAACCTATGGAGACCACTCCTATAAATTACCATATCTACATCCTCTCTCCATGCAGGGATTTAATATAGCTGGCACTGGGCTTGTGAATGTTTTTCTAACCACCGTGAAACTACTCTGTTGTGTCCAGGAGAGATTGGTTCCTTGTAGTTATATACTGTCTCTGGCTCTTATAGTCTCTCTGTCCCTTGGGTGGAGGGTATGTGAAAAAGATGCCCATTTTTGCTCTGAAAATCCTTCAGTCTCATATTCTGTGCACTTTGACCAGTTGTGGATTTATGTATTAATCACAGTCTGGTGCAAGTAGAAGCTTCTTTGATGAGGACTGAGAGTTGCATTAATCTATGGGTACAACTGTAAGTCAGTAGGAGTAGATTTAATATTCATTTAGCAGAAAAATAGTAGTATGTTTCTCCCTAGGTGTACAATCTGTCTAGATACAAATTCTCATAAAAGCATGTGCATAGAGAATAAAGAAAATTGTAGCTGTTTTTGAAGTCAGTATATCACAACACGTGTCTTCAATGTCATAGCATTGTATGCGTTGGCATGCACATGAACCAGCAATGAGATCATGGTTACTAAAGCATGTTTACTAAAGAAGCTGGCATGCATGTCAGCGAATCACAGACTTTACACTCCCTGGTAAGCTCTTTGGTTCTATTTCAAGTGTTATAGGAAACTATTAAGCATTAAATGCTGGTTTACAATTTTTAATTTCTATTTTAAACTTTTAATTTTTGCTTATACTTGATGGTTCTATTGTTCTGACCCCATAGAATAAGCACAGAAAGCAACTAATCTGCAGTTACTTGAACTTGGCAAGCATTTGGGATGACAGACAACAACAAAGTGGCCAGTAGCATAAAGGTAAGGGAACACCTTCACAAGCAGATCTGGGTATGAGAGGCAGACAACGAAACCCTAGTGTGTAGTAACCACCTCCTGATTGCTTTTTTGTTTTACTCTGTTAGCTGACTTCCAGGGAGACATGTTGCCTTCTACATTTCTTTGTTCATTTTTATGTTGTTTTATTGTTGTTATTATTTTTTCAGTTCCTCTGGGTTAGCCTTTCTTTTGTAGCAATTCTCATCCAGCCACATCTTCAATGTTCTGTTTCCCCAGGGTATAATATCTAAATTATTCTCTATTCTAAAGCCTGTCTCTTTGCTGAGATTACAGTGCCCATTTTTATCTTTATATTTATGTTAGTCCTGACATCTTTCAGTTTCTGAAAAATAAAATTCAGTGCCAATTTTATGTTCCATCTGTTTGTCTTAAATGCTCATAAAATTTACCATAAATTGGAAAGTCTTAGCAGCGGCCACTTTTCAAGTCACCGCTTAAGTATAACCTCTTTATCATCCCTCCGTTTGTCAGGACTGAACAGGCTTCTCTCCCTGCTAAAGATTTTTACCCAACCCAGCTTTCAGACATGGCTATTGTCTGCAGCATTGCCATGCTCTTCTGCAGCAGGTTCCCTCCCTGGGTGACAAGAACCAGTGAATCCAGTACCACTATGTTCCAATGAATAACTGAATAGCTGCATAAACTCACTTGTGGTCCACACAATACAGTTTATGAAGGATAACTCTGTTTGTTCTTATCTATAATATATATGTTATTCACATTTTAATATATTTATGAACATGTGACTATATATATAATATTATATATATGAGTTCACAAACACATAGATTGTAGGGTCTCTTCTGACATTCCTGTTTGAAAGACTGACTATTATTGGACATAGCATACTAGTTTGAAAGAGCTTGAATCAGTGATAATTTTTCATACATTGAGGCAGCAGGACTCATAGCTTCTCAAGACACAAATATGTAACATCCATTATGTCAGTTTTCCTAGTGTGGTGACACCAAATTTTAAATACTGGATATAATTCTAAACAAATATTAACATAGAGATAAAATAATAATAATATATCAGAACATCAAAGAGCAGCTGAGAGGTGTGCAGGGAGCTACAGCAGATGGTCAGAAAAAGCAGTCATGTTTGAAGAATCTTATTTTTAAAAGCATCAAAGAGAGGTGGAACCAATGAGGAAATAATAGATTAAATTTCAAGAAAATAGAAGTGATCTGCCTTGTCTTCCATGCATACCATTTGCTCCAACCTTTCTCAATTGTACCTGCAGACTAAGGAGAAGTTTGGGCTAGGAGAGAGGGAAACGAAGTGATTCTTATGAGCAGCAGCCCCTACTGAGCAGTTGTTGTGTTTCAATGCTTCATAGGAATCAAGTGTATAGAATTATTTAGGTAGTGTGGGAGATTGGTACACTTCTGGTGTGAGTGTGTGTGTGTGTGTGTGTGTGCTGTATCAAAATTTAGGAACATTTAAAATAGATATTATAAAACTCTGAAACACATAAAGGAATGAAAATCAGTATTTAGTTAGTAAATGAAATGAGTATTCAAAGTGAATATTTGGAAATCATCTTTTGTGTCATGAGGGAAAAATACCTTCCAGTTTCAAATCCCATATCCAGCAAGTTAAGTAAAAGAACATATCTTATGATATATAGAAACTTTGAAAGAAATATGTGTTAGGAAATGCTAGAACAAGAAAATTCATTCCAGAAGAATTAGATAGAAAGATGTGATGCTGACTGAAGGTGTATTTTTTACGTAAAAATACATAGGTGATAAATTCTATGAAAGAGTCAGGTAGGCAATAACACACACACACCATGTACACTTCCCATATGCACACATACATACATACCACACATATACACACACATATACACAACATATACCCACCATACACACATATATACCAAATGTACACATACACTATACACACATGAACCCACCAGCAGATATACAGACACATGCATGCACATCATATACACATCATACACATGTACTACAGATATACACAATCACATGCCATGAACATGTAAACCCCACCTATAGGTGCATATACACACAAATTATATCCACGCTACACATGCACATGTATAGACACACTTACATATGCATATGCACACAGAAAGCACATATAAAGTTCATACACAGATGCACATACACATAGCATGAACACATGAGCTCCGCACACAGATGAACATTTGTATATATTTATTGAGAAATATTACACATTCTTATTGATTTTCTGAATGCATATTTGTGCTCATAAGCTTTCTATGTATAAACCAAAAATCTTAGCCCAAAAGTGGTAAAATTTAATCTCTATGAGAGTTCCTGATCTTAATCTTGCTACAAGATGCAAAAAAGCATGTATTATCCAAAGAAGGGCTGACTGAGAATGTAAAGCTATGTCAGCACTGTAAATGCTCGGTTCAACACCGTATGCATATGGAATGTTAATATGCAATACGTACCCAATATTCTAAACAATAATGAACATTGTCATTTAGAATTGTCTGGACTAACCCAGAGGTCTTTAGATTTTGTGAAATATACCAGATACAAAAGGTAAACTGCAATATCTCACACATGGAGTCTAAAATATTCCAAATAATGTACACAACATCAAGAGCATAGTTACCAGGGTGTTAGCTGCTGTAAGACAAGGCCTAACAAAACCATCTTAAGGAAAAAGTTCATTCTGGCTCATAGTTGACGGACACTAGAATCTTCATGAGGTGTCAGGGTAGCAGGGGTTTTAAACAGCTGGTCACATCAAAATGGAAAAAATACTGTGTGAGGAATGCTAGTCAGAATTTCCTCTCTAACTATCCTGGGATCCTAGCACGAGGAATGTAAGGGTTGGTCCTTCTGCTTCATGTAATCTAGTCTAGATCCTGTTAAGTCCACAATGTTAACCATTGTATCATGACAGAGGTTGGAGTAACTAAGTTCAAGTCCTGAAATATTACAAAATATTAGTTACAAGGAAATGAATTCTGAAGAAGACATGCGATGTGTGATCTGCTCTGGAGATGAATGATAACACAGCACACACTTGAAACTCTTCTAAATGAAAGGTACATCTGTAGCTTTACTCCTCACAAATAAGAATGTGGACCTAACTACCTGGGTTACACAAGCATTTTGCAATATAGATATCACAGAATATTAAGTTGTAAATATCAGATATACACATATGACATTATTTGTTTACTACTTATCAAAAGTACTACAACAAAGCTTATTTTCTTCTACAAATATTAAATAAATAAAAAATATATACACATCATTCATAACAGCAACTACCCTCTAAACAACCTCAGCACATGAGAATCCCTGTAGCAGAGCTAGACACCTGATGAAGGATATAAGAGTCGTTAAGGGTACAGCAGAGTTATCTCCTTATGTATACATATAATAGATAGAATAGAGTTAAAAATTCAACTAGGTTGTCTATGGTTCCTCCTGAATGTACAAATGCTCTGCACTGTCAATGTTTAAATTTAACCCAGAGCAATCAACAAAGGTGATAGAATTTCAAATCAGAGGTGTGCAAACTATTGTGTAGCTTTTAGTTTGCAAAGGCAATATGAGCATTTAGGATTTTGTTTTACATTTTTAAATATCCTTAAATATATATTCTCAACATATTACTACTTTAATATATTGATATATTCTTAATGTTCTTATATAGTGAATAATAAGGAAAGCTAAAATGAAAGGCAAAATTTTGATAGCCACTTAATTTTATGGTACCAGATCATGTATTAATATGTGGCAAGAAAACAAAATACATTGCCATAGAACTAGACAATAAGTTGAACACCAGAGAGTCTTCAGGGTATGGAAATAACAACACAAACATGTATGTATTGAATCGTCAAGAAGGATAACTTTATATGATTTTTCTCATATGTATAGTCTAGATTTAAAACTGCACATAAATATATTATATGAATCATTAGGAAGGAGGCTGAAGACTGGCAGGAAGGGGATGTAAAAGGATATTGGGAAAATGAAGGGCAAATAAATGTGAACTAATATGACAAAAGTGCATGAAAATATTATGAAACATTTTGTAAGCAACAAAAATTAACAAAATATATTTATGAATGTAGTGTAAAAATAGATTATCCCATATACTGTGATATTTTGAGAGAAGCAAAGTTATTTCCACATATGTTTTTATATTATCAAACTCTTAAAGTTGAAAAACAAGGAATGACAAAATTATCTGTGATCTGGGCATGATAGAACATGCTAAGGTTGCTGTAGCATCTGATGTTTATCAGACGCTGGGCCAGTATCGATCGCCTTTCCAAAAACTGTGTAAGCGTCAAGGCTTTGGAATATAAAACAGGCTTTGTATTTTAAAACTTGTAAAATACCTTAAAATCTGGATGAAAATCATGTTTAATTAAATAATCCAGTTTGTAATATGATCATCGATTGATGAGATATTTTCCCTCTCCATTTATTTTCCTTGATAGACATGAAAATGTGTGTGTGGCAAGTAAGCTGTCATGCAGATTCAGATCTTCATAATCTTCTCATTGTGTTAAAAACAAATCAAGGTATTGTTTGTTTATGACTTTTCATCTTTATAAAATGCTTCCTCCACATTTTCTCTGAAGACAATTAATGGAAAAATAAATTGTATTTTAGATACAGTTTAAATAACCTGAGGTCAGTGTATTTCCATGTGTTACCTTGAGACTTAATAAGAGGTGAAAGTCAATGTATTCTGAGTTTAAATTCCATGCATTGGAATGTTAGCAAGCATTATAATTTTGATAAAATGAGTCTTTAATGTGTAATTTGTTGAATGAACAGCATTTTATGAAACAAAATTTGACAATAGAAAACTTTTTATCAATCACTGTTAGTTTTGAATGATATAAAAGTTCAAGTGAAAAAAATATAATTTACTGAAAGAACCAGAGGCCTCAGGTGATTATATCAAATAGGTTTGAATTATTAATTCAAGAATTAAGATTTCAAAGGTAAGGTTTTGAATGCTCTTTTGCTTGCTAAAAACCTTTTCTAAATCCATTCTTTCTTGGATCTAAAGTGAATCTCTGCAAATGAATAACAGGCGTTATCAGGTGGAAGGGAAGTAATGCACTCAACGTTTAACAATAAAAGAAAGCCTTTTGTTTATTAGGCTAACAAATGTTAACTTCAGATTTTCCAATTAACCTTCTCTATTCCCAAAGTGCCCTGTAGTTTTCAACTGTCACTCTGTGTACTTCTTTCCCAGTGATAACTGGAATCACACTTTTGATAGAATGCTATTCTCTGACAGTGACTAGTTGGAAGGCACATCTCATTAAGAGGGTGAATTCCAGAGTGCCACCAGAGATGGCAGACATCCATCATATCATCTGGCAAAAATAATAGAGTATAACCGTGCATCCATGGAACAAAAAGTGCAAATTCATCCAGACCAGGATATCCCTTTTCCCTTGTTCATTCAACACATATTAATTCTAGTCTCTCACAGATATAAAAATAATATATATAGTATCTTTAGAAACTGAAGGTTTAATCTGAGATACATTATGTGATCATAAATTAGAAACTAGTCATTTATAACACCATATCAAACTTGAGCATGCTTTTAAATATGTAAGTAGGGGGTGCTTAATTATGGGTCTCAGCAGGCAAGTCTGATGACGACCTGAGTCTTATCCTCAGTACCAACCTGTGGAAGGAGGAACAACTCCCACGGTCTGTCCTCTGACCTCCATCTAAAAGTTGTGACACTCAAACAAGCACACACACAAACACATACTAAATAAGTATAATAAAATTTTAAAAAGCATTAAATATAAAAGCAATTTTTAAATTTATATTATTATATAAATAAGTTATGTACTTATATAAATATTTTTATATAAATGCTTTATAATATTATAAAAATATTTCATGAATGCATATAAGTTTATTCTATAAAGAAAAATACTCAAAATCTAACATCTTGATTTGTATGAATGAATTTTAAATGATAGCAAGTACCTTTCAAATGAAAATGGCTGTTAAATTGTGTTAGGGTTCTCTAGAGGAACAGTATTGATCAAATGAGTGTGCGTGTGTGTGTGTGTGTGCGTGTGTGTTAGAAGAATTTATTAAATCAGTTTATGTTTAAATAATCAAGATGCTTGTTCCACACCTGAGTGGGTAAAACCCACTCGGTCCACCCAGGATAGGTCCCTCAGCAGTCCTAATATGGAACAGCAGATTTTCAGAAGAGCAACTTATGCCTAGTCAAAGATGGGAGTCAAATAACACCAATTCTCATATCAGTGATGCACACAGAAACAGCAGCATTGATGGGTAAACCAACTGGGCGGCAGGAGAGGAGCAAGGAGAAAAAGACAAATAACCTTCCTTCTGCCATGCCCCTTCCCTATGGACTGCAATCAGAAAGTACCACTCAGATTTGCTGTGGGCCTTTTCCCCTCAACTAAGGCAATCAGAACAACTCTTGTTTGTAGGAGGTCAACATTCAAATCAGCCATCACAAGTAGTGCAATTACACATGCCTAAATGCCTTGCTTATTAAAGATGATGTCTATATCTCTTACGTCCTGAATAAATCACAACAGTAGTTCTCATTTAAATAAGAATACTGAAAAATTTCATTAGGGCTGGTGAGGTGGCTCAGCAGGAAAGGCACTTGCTGCCAAACCTGGATGTGTAGTCTGCCCTTATACAGGGACCCACCATGGTACGGTGGAGGAGGAACAGACTCCATCAAATTTGTCCTCTTTCCTCTGCACCATTTCTGTGGCAAACATTTCTCCACACCATACACAAAATAAAGATACAAATGTAAAAAGAAAAAATAAATCATTGAATCACTAATTTGTTTAGTGATTAGTTTTCATAATGCCTAATATTTGTTCATTTCAAAGATTTAGTAAAGTTAATATATGGTTGTTTTCCTCATAATCAAAGTCTATACTCATTGGCCAGTTGCAGGTTTGGGGGAATGTAAATATACATCTGTGGAGATGTATTCATGTGTGTGTATCTGGGATCTTCCTCCATTGCACTCCACCTTGTCTGTTCTCTTTCTGTTTTTATTTTTGGGTGTTGCTGTTGTCATTCTCTGTGAAGATATCTCTCACTGAACTAGCCAGCTAGATCCAGAATTCCACCTGACTCTGGAGCTAGTATTTCCATTCTTGCCACTGTGCCCAGGTGTTTCACACGGGTTCTGAGGGCTGAATTCAGGTCTTGTAAAGACTGTTTTGTGGCTTTCACAGTTTTCTATCTGCAATGAACAGAGAACTCCTCAGCTCTTCATGGCTTAGAGTGCTTCTCAGAAATGTCCTTAGCCTAACACTGCTACATTAGAGAACAAATATTTCTGCAGCCATTCTTCCAACAATGCTGCTTTACAAAGCCTAGTCATTCTCCTCTAATTGTACAATACTTCTGGCCTGGGAAACCCATGGAAAACGTGTGACACTTATTTACTAAGGGGGACTTTATGAAAGTGTCTATTTTAAGAATCTAAGGAGATTGTATAATCTCATTTTTAATAATGTATCTCTCCCATTCAGATTCACAACAATGATGAAAAGCATGTTGGAATGTAGTCAATGCTATACATTCCAGTATTTATTTAAGTGTTGATTGATATTTTATCATTAATGTAAAATAGATGTATCCCAAGATGGCAATGAATTATTTTATGTGTTTATTAAACAGAGACATATTAAAAGGTAATCAAAATGTAAATCATCTGCTATATCTAGGAAAGCTGCTTTTAAACATTCAAACATTCCATATACACTGTCTGTAGGTACATCAGTTTGTCTGTAGGCAGGGCATGCAACAGAATATAAGACTGGATTAAAATGCAAAATTTTTACTCTAAAACACGTAACAATGAATAAGACAACTTTCTGAGGCTTGGCCATTGAATCTGTTATACACAATGCCAATGTGACTGGTGACAGTGGCTGTCTCCTGCAAAGCCTTCATTATGCTTTGTAAAAAAGAGGATAACACCGTGTCTGAGAACACCTTTAATGCCAGTCCTAGAGAGAATGCCAGATGAGAGTAGAGAGATGCTTAGGCTGCTTAGCTGGCCATTGCCTAGCCTTAGTACAGGTAAGAGTTCTCAGTGGCTCTACTGCTTTGCTTTTCTGGTTTCGGGTTGAGCCCCAATTTCTGTCTCTGAGCTTTTATTATTCATGCTACAAGTACAGTTTGTATTGCTCACTCAGTCTTGAGAGCAGAGTTTGGGGTCTGGTTTGGGGTCACCCTATCAGGGGTCACATCATTAAAAAAAATGACTCTATCAGAGAAGCTACCAAATGGCAGTAGATTCTCAGCTACTGATGTAATTTTCTCTCCATTTTCCTCGGCTTTTTTCAGGATTTTTTTTCTCTCCTGATCTTGTATGGCTCTTGTTGTCAGAATTGCTGTGAGTTCATGTGTTCAAATGCCATGTTGTGAACCTTTGCTGTCTTGATATTGTCATGTTATTTGCCACCTCTGTTTTTCACAATCTTTCTGCCCTTTTTAGCAAAGATCCAGTGCCTTTCGGGGTGTAGGGGGTTTGAAATTTGTAGGTCCCTTTAAGGACATGAGCACTCCTTAATCTCTTTTCTCTGCAGTTGACCAGTTGAAGGTCTCAAATTAATTATCACCTACTGCAAAGAGGTGTTGAAATATGTTATGATCTATGGATGTAGCCATAATCATTAGGAATGGTTTTAATAATATAGCCATTTAGGAATACTGGGTTCTACTCTAGGCTTCTGACTAATCTAGTTATAGGTTCTTGGCACATAGGGGAGTTTTAAACTTGGAAACACTACAGATTTAAAGTGTTAGAAATAAAACAGAATTATTTGATGATCATAACTCACAACTCTTTCTGGAACAAGAGAACTCAATCCAGCAAAACTATACACATCTAAGAAAAAGAAACAAAAAAGTAAATCAGGCCATTTTCATAGCACTAATCAGTGAAGAGAAGAGGAGAGATATTTAGAAAAGACAAGGACTACAGTGCAGGATCCATGCAGGGAAGATCAAGAGGCCAGTAACTATTTACAATGGCAGCAGTAAAACCCGAAGAAGATGGCAGAAACCATGAGACATAATCGTGAGAACAAATAATGACTGGGAGAGTATTGCTGAAGATTGGGTTCAGAACAGGTGTGCTTACACAGACCACTTCATAGACAAAGACATCCTGCTTTATCTTGCTCATAAAGCAAGACAGAAACATGAAAACATATTTCACAAAGACACTCAGTGTACAAACCCGAGGCATCAAACCATGAGAATTCCATTCACTTAAGATTGAAGAAAGGAAGCTTTAAGATAGTCTCAGAAAAATTCTTACATCTTGTGGAGTGAGTTGGTCATTTTTTAAACCTTTTATTAACTACTGAAAATGATAGCAACATTTATGAAAAATGTGAAATTTGGGATCCTGAGGAAAAGCTGCTTAATTCAGTGAAGATTAAGAAATATAAAGAAGGCCAGGAGGTGGTGGCACAAGCCTTTAATCCTAGCTCTTGGAGGCAGAGGCAGGCGGATCTCTATGAGTTTGAGGCCAGCCTGGTCTACAAGAATTAGCTACAGGACAGGCTCCAAAGATACAGAGAAATCCTGTCTCAAAAAACCAAAAAAAGAAGAAAGAAATATAAAGAGGTAATATTACAGGACAAATTGAATATAGGTTGAGATAAAGGTCTCAAGTAAATGGGAGAGCATGTTTACTGAAAATTGAATCAAAGTCTTTTTTGTACAAATGATCAAAGGGCAGAGATGTATGCAAACAAATCAGACACCAATGGAAAGCACAATAGACAGAAAATAAGTCGCCAGGTGTGCAGTGTTTGACAAATTATACTGACTAGTCAGTACTCTGTATTATGAGAAGATTTGGCATTTCACCTCAATGAGGCTGGCAGATACAAACAATTGTATTTCCCTAATGTTAACTGTGAACCAAAGACAATTATTTCCAAGGTGACACCACTAAGTCATGGAGCAATCACCTGCATCTTAAGTCAGTTGTTGGCTTTAAAGACAACTCAAAAATTTAAAGTAGACAGTGGATTAAGAAAATGATATAAAGTCAAATTTTCCAAGTATTTTCATAAAGATGTTGAGAAATGTTAACTAAATTCTCACTTGAGCTAAAGACAAGCACGTGTTTTCTTAAGGTTCTTACTGACAAAGTGTGTAGGAAGCTTCTTCGGAGGTTATGATCAGTTGTTTTGCAAGGCCTGAAAGGATCCACATCTGTCCAGTCATAGTCACAGTTAGTCACCATGTGAGACTCTTCAAGGGGCTGCTTGCAGCATGATATCTAGGTGTCCTGAAGGCAGACTGAAAGACAAGGTACAGGTAACAACCGATTTCTCTTTAATATTTAAAGTAACATGCTACAATTTACATAATGTTCTGATTCATAATGCCCAGCTCCTATGTTCTATCAACTGTACACAAAAGGGGAACTGGGAATGTTTAACCACTCTTACAGAATTAGGACATTATTTATTTTCAACTATAATTAATGTAAAAATGGAAGAATCTAGGAGACACAGAGAAAAAAGAATAAGCTGATAGAGTTTACAATTAAAGACAATTTTTATTTACAATAAAACAATAGCTAAGGAAATGCAGAGATGGCTTAGCAGTTAAGAGTATGTAATGTTCTTGCAGAGGATCTGAGTTAAGATTGAGACTAAAATTAAATTAATATGATTAAGATAATGATTACAATCATAAGACAGATTCTTTGACTTTATTTCTCTTAATTCTAACAGCTTTTACTAGGACAATGAGTCTTTACATAGTTTTATAGATGTATCAGAAGTTAGAATTAGTATACTTTAAAATTTTCAAATGAAGATAAACAGCGCTACCTAAACAGTAAAAGGACTGAGTAGATGAGTTAGTAATTAAGTCATACAAGAATTTAGACATGAGTTTTGATCCAATGGTGGTTTGAAAGAAAATGGCCTTAATGGGAGTGGCACTATTAGAAGGTGTGGCCTTGACGAAAGTGTGTCGATGTGGGGGCGGGCTTTTGCTCCATACTCACTCATGGTGACACTGTTGTCTTCTGATCAAGATATAGCCAGCACCACGTCTGTCTGCATGCTCCCATGCTCCCTGACATGATGAAAATAGAGTGAACCTCTAAAACTGTAAGCCAGTCACCCAAATTTGATGTTTTCCTTATGTGAGTTGCTACGTTCATGGTGTCTTTCACAGCAATAGAAGCCATAAGTAAGACAAATCCCCAACAACCACATAAAATCTAGAAACAGTGCTGTATGTGTCTATGAGCCTAGGACTGAGTTTGGGTGAGGAGACAGACAGATACATGAAGGTTATTAGCTAGCCAGCCTAGCTGTATCTATGAGCTCCAGGTTTAGTGAGAAACTGTCTCACAAAATAAGCTAAACAGTGAGTAAGGAAGACATCTGCTGTGGAACAATGTTCTGTATCCTGTCAATTGTATTTTAATAAAATGCTGATTGGCCAGTAGCCAGGCAGGAAGTAGAGGCAGGGCAATGAGAACAAGAGAATTCTGGAAAGAAGAAAGATTAAGTCTGCAGTTGTCATCCAGACAAGAGGAAGCAAGATGTGACTGCCTTGCCGAAAGAGGTACCAAGCCACGTGGCTAACATAGACAAGAATTATGAGCTAATATACGTTATAAGAGTTAATAAGAAGCCTGAGCTAATAGGCCAATATGTTTATAATTACTGTAGACCTTTGTGTATTTCTCTGGAACTGAATGTCTGTGGTACCAGGCAGGACAGAAATTTCTGTCATCAGACATCCAATATCAACCTCCCATCTGCATGAACACGTGCATGTGAACTTGGGTATATGAACACCTATGCATATAGATGGATAGATGGAAATAGATGGGTCCTACATAGATGGGTGGAATACAGATAGATTAGAAAGACAGAAATATAGACACATAGGCAGAGATTGATATATAAAGATAGATGATAGACAAATGATAGATAGGTAGATAAATAGGTACATAGATTCATAGATGATAGGTAAATTCTGGAGACCAGCTGTACACAGTAAGGATATTGTTTCTAGGCCTACAGAGAAATAATTAACAGTTATAAATCTTATGAACGTTACAGTTACTCCAAACAACCAAGAAAAATCCCTAGAAACTTGAAATCACTCACATTCAGAAATAATTTTCCTATCATGTACAAGATATAGTAAATAAAGATGTTAAGTAATTAGATAATGATGCATCACACATTTAAGTCATTATGATTCTTAACAATATTCACCATTAGTCCATACAATGCAGTAATTCTGTGTTTAAAATTAATTTGGATGACTTTTTCTTTGAAGGATTGAATGTACAGTTATTATTCCTGCCTCTGGAAGGCATTCAGCAAATTTTATTCGATGCCTTAGCCATCAAATATTTCTTTAGACTTTGACCTCAGTGAGGTCAATATGACATAATTTCTACATTTTAACCTCAGTAGACACCTTTCTTAGCTAAACATGTTAAACAACATTTTAAATGATTAATCTTTCATTTTCTTAAAGAAATAATTTAACACTGTACATGTACAAATGAAATTATAAACAATGAGGTAAATGAGATTTACTTTAAAGATGTTATTCTTCAGGGTAGACACAAGATATAAAGATACTATAGGGTAATCTCATTATTAGAAACTGGGAAAAATTCTGAGAGCAAAAGAGTAAGATTGGAATTAAAATATTTAGTTTGGGTTTGTTTTGGTTTTTAGTTAATTATGTAATTAATTTTTTAACGAAAATAGATTTTTCACTCACACAATACATCCTGTTCACAGTTTTTACTCCACCCAAAATATAGTAAAGAGAAATAACACTAATATTAAATTGTTCAATACAAGTCAAGGCTCATGATCAATTAAATTTTATGTCATTCAAGAAGAATGACAAGCTTGAGTTCATATTTTGGATGAAAATAAGTGTAATCATGGTAGATATTTTACTCAGACTAGGAATGGATATTGTTTCAATAGGTGCTTTACCACTGATCTGCATCACCAGCCCACTGCATCTTAACTAAACATACTCAAAGCTTTCTTTCTTGGCCAGAGTCTCCTAATCCTCCTGGTAGCTCAACACTACCTCACACTAAGGAAAGGGTGATGATAAAGAAGCCAGAACAAATATAGTCGTTATCAAACATTTTATATCACACACATTATGTGATCCCCGTTCTATATTTCACTTGGGTTGCAAGATCATGGGTTCCTCTAGTGTGATGTTTTACTCTTTTGACTTTTTGGCCTTTTGGTCTTTTTCGGGGGGCGGTGCCAACCAGTTCTGAAATAAATCACACAAGGAAGCTTATTCTTAGTTATGAATGCTTGGCTTTATCTTCATTTGTTTCTAGCCAGGTTTTCTTATCTTAAATTATCCCAACTACCTTTTGCCTCTGGGTTTTCCCCTTTTCTTACTTCTGTAAATCTTACTTTCACTCTTGCTCCATGGCTGCTGGGTGGTTGGACCCTGATCTCCTTCCTCCTTCCCTTGTTCTCTCATTGCTCCTCTTCCTCTCTCTCATTTCTCCCACCATTTATTCTCTCTGCTTGCCAGCTCTGCCTATCCTGGCTCCTGCCTTGCTATTGGCCGTCGAACTCTTTATTAGACCATCAGAGTGTTTTAGACAGTCAAAGAATCACAGATTCACAGAGTTAAATGAATGGAGCATAAACAAAAGTAATACATCTTACATCATTAAACAAAGGTTCCCAAGCATAAATAAAAGTAACATACCTTAAAATAACATTCCCCAACAGGTTTCTATTTGGCTTCTTCGTGCACACTTCATTTTGGTTAAGCGTTCCTCCACTCATCATTCCCATCCCCACCACTTACTCGAAATTACTTTTTTATTGCACTTGTGTTGCTTAGTTCCCCTCTTTAAATGCTCCTTTCCACCAATGATGTGTTTGTAATTTCTGGGACTCAACACATTTTGCAGAAATCAAAAGATTTGAACTAAGACCCTCACATAAAGAGAACATGTATTATCACCTTTCTGGATCCAAGTTACTGGACTCAACGTAGCTTTCCAGATCGATCGATGCCCAGAAATTTTTGTGTTTTTTCCCCATCAGATTCCCAAAATGGAAAGAAGTAGTTGGAGTCTGGGTTATTTAAAAAGTAAGAAAGAAGGGATACATACTGGGGAGAGTGCCAGAGGCAAGGTAGGTGGAGGGTGTGAGGAAAATAAGATAAGGAAAGTACATGTATATGTCCATGAAAGTGTCAAAGAATTTAAAAATGAGATTAAAAAAAAACACAGAAATCCAAACCAAACAAGATCTTAGTTTTGGAAAAGAAACAATGGAATACATGTTTTCAAATATCCCTTCAGGGTCTTCAGATGACATCTACAAGTTTTCTGCTTTGAGAGTTAAATCTCACTAATTTTTAGTTTTTAGTAGATCTACTTCTGTTATAATCCTTATAATGTAATAAATCTACCATCCCCTGGAATTATTAAATTGTCCTTTGAATAAAGGAACAAGAAACGGGATCTCAATAAATGTATCATTTATGGGTTCTACAAATTAATTGCCCTCTCATTCTCAACCAATATGTTAATTAACTTTAATTTTCATCTGTTAATAGTGTGATTTGAGGCAGAGGACATTTCAGAAATGTATATTATATATTTATTAGTTTGTCTTTTTATTTTGTTTTGTCTGGCCTATCATCAGAAGTACAAATTAATCACATTTCAGTAGGGCAAGTGACTCCTAGACAACAAACACCATAAACAAAATAAATCTTTGAGATAAATTAATTGCATCTAATAAAATATTCCGCAAACTTGTATTCAGAGTATGGCATCAAGAAAATGCAAGTGAAATGCATCTGTGCAGACATTTTTACCCCAACAAGGAAATGACTGAGAGATACTATAAAGACAACTTATAAAGTGTGGAATTATACACATTCTGACATAACAAATCCAGCAGGACATATGAGTCTATGAGTCTAGCAGTAGCCTGAATCGAAACAGTTGCTGTGCTACTTGAGCAAAGTCTTTATGCAAGGTTCTTGGCAGGGTGGTCATTCATGGTACTTTAGCAGGGTTGTCATTCAAAGTACTTTAGCAGGTTAGTCTTCCAAGGTAGCAGAGGAAACACATGTTGGAAATGTATATTCTGCCTCATGTCTTCAAATAAACACAAGGTTCTTTCTTCCAAGTCTAACCTATTTTAGCAGTCGGATACATTTTTATGTAATTTTTCAATAAAGGATCACTGCCTCTACAAAACACAATGGGCTTTAACTTATAGGCACTTTCAATTTTCATTTATATTCTGTTTTATCGTTCTTTAAGAGCAATAGAATTGGCATCAAGTTTATTAAACATGTGTTGTGATTGACTGAATTAAAGTAATAATATCTTAAGTCATCTCACTGGTTCTAAACATCCCTTCACAAATGAGTGTCCTGTTCCTACTCTATATTGGTAAAGGGGTCCCAGGATGAAGTGCTCTCTAGCAGGCCAGAGCATGGTAAACATGCTGCTGACAGGTCTGTCCTTTTCTCCCCTTTTCCCTTTCTTGCTACAATCCCTTAGATTATATTCCTAAAGCAGGTCCAGTCCCTTTGTTGGCCACTGACCTGGTCCTGAAACAAAACACCAAGGTCAAATAATCAAAATTCATTGTTTGGCTAACATAACCAGCCAGGCCTTAACAATTCACACTAGCACAGACTCCACATTTTCCCCTTAAAACACATGCCTGCAAAAACTGCCTGCTTGTTGCTTGCTGCTAAGGTTGCTGCTTATTGTCTGCATCTGCCTGATCCAGAGACAGCTGCCACCTGTAACTGCTTGCCTCTCTGGGGTAATAAATCACCCTCTTGCTTAGTCTGGTATCTAGGCATATCCTAATTGACTCCTGGGACCTGCCCTTCTTACATAAGACTCCGTTTCTACAGGTAAATGTACATTTTCTAACATTCCCATGCCCTCTCTTCTAGGACTTGTTTCTACAAATGAACAGATGTATGCAGTGATGAAGGGCCTGCAACCTCATCCTTGAAAGGTTGTCTATACACTTCTAGAATCAAGTTCTTCCTTAGCTACTGGTCCAGGTAGGTGTGAACTATCAATTCTTGGAACTTGCCTTCATGAGAGGGCAATACCATAGTAGAAAGCAGGACCCACTCCCTTACCTGTAATTGAGAACATTCCTGAAAACCCATCTCCATTCCCAAATTCTAGTAGAATTAACTGGTACCTAAGTTACCACTGAGTTCAGCTTCGTTACACACTCAATCCTGATTTCCTTCGCCTGTTTTTTAACTTTATAAATTTTATTGTAAAACTAACTTGCAAATAAATAAAAGCATCACACAAGAAGATTAACAAGACCCGAAGTCTATGCGAATCAATAATCATCTACAAAGTTAGAATATACATTCAGAATGGAAGCTGGAGTTTCCATTAAACTGCACACTTCCAGAGTTAACATTTGAATAGCACTGACCAGAAGATATTCTTGCAAAGGATCTTGTCTTGAACAGAACTAGACATGTGTCTGCCTCTCTTGGACTTGACCCCAGGGAACAGATGTGAACTGAGATCGTGAAGCAAAAGGCCCTGCTATATGCTAGTGACTGGAACTTACAAAGCTTTAGTTATTGTAGCTGCTGTCTCTAGCAATCAACACTGCAGTTGTTAGTGTTAGTCTGGTGATAGGTTACATCCCTGACCCCGCTATAGTGCCAGTGGCCTCATTTCTGCTCATTGTTTAGACACAGGCCTGTCTCGTATCAGGACAAGACAGAGGAAAGGAATGCAATAGGATATTCTGAGAAGAGAAGTTTTGTTGCACAATGCTGTAATTGTGCTAGTTTATTAGTTTGTTACTAATCTCTTACTGTGCTTCATAAGGGTAATTAAGTTTATAAATTTAGCTTTATCATAGGTAAATGTATATAAAATATATGTACTTTCATTACCAGAGTTTCACACATGCACTGTGGTCCTGCATTACAACAGATAAAGAAGGAATACTATATTATAGTATATTTAGAAAATATTTCCATTAGTCAAATAGGGTGATATTAAAAGTTCTAAATATTAAGCATTCCATTAGCACATAATAAAGAACAAATTAAATATCCAGTGTGAACTCAACGTCATCCAACTCAGCTTCTTAAAAACAAACAAAAATCTTTTTAAATATTTATTTTATGTGTATGAATGGTATGTCTGCATGTATTGTACAATACCTACAGAGGTTAGAAGAGGATGTCAAACGCCCCAGAACTGCAGTTCCAGAGAGTTGAGCAGAACTGCACAGGTGTTGGGAACCAAATTCAGGTGCTTCACCAAAACGCCAGTGCTCTTAATAGCTGAGCTCAAATTCATATTCGTACTTATTCAACATTCAATTTCAAATTAATTGAGCCTTAAGCTGATGAAAACAGAGAATGGCCCTTCCAAATATGGCCACGTAAACAACTGAAATAAATGTCACCAGGGCTACTATGGAGATTCTCCAGGGAGCAGTTTCTCAGAATAGTTAAAACTGTTTCAGTAGCCAGGGAAGAAAGAGTACTTCAGCAGTCTTCAATCAAAGGTGCTGATACAGTTTCCAAAACTCAAATGCCTGTTTCTAATTGCTTTTCCTTTGGGGTTGGAAGAAGCTGTAGAAGACACTAGATCCCACAGCTCTCTCCCAGCAGGTTATTAGCCCCCTGGGGTCTGCAAGGGAGGTTTAGCCCTTTCATATGGGTGGAGGATCAGTTTTTTCTACTGCATTGTTGAGCTGTTTACCAATGAACCCCAAACTGGGATTTACAGGTAGCTCAAAAATCTCATAAAATTAAGATGTATATCTCATAATAATAATTGGGAAAATTATGAAAATCTATCAAATCTCTTCCTGTTTTCTTCTGTCCTTCCTTTTTCATATA
Source organism: Ondatra zibethicus (assembly GCA_004026605.1). Taxonomy (NCBI): domain Eukaryota; kingdom Metazoa; phylum Chordata; class Mammalia; order Rodentia; family Cricetidae; genus Ondatra; species Ondatra zibethicus. The sequence goes on along the minus strand of PVIU01006095.1, from coordinate 53,302 downwards.
TGTATGTGCATATGCATATATACTTGTATGTGTATATATACATATGTGTGTATATACATTTACATGTGTATGTGTATGTAGCAAGTTCAGGTACCAAAACAGATATACTGTTTCTTTGTCTACATATACGCTGTGAGAAAGATTAATTTGCAAACTTGGTTATTGATTCATGAAGGACAATAATTTCATAACAGTAACTAAAATAATTAGTACAATTGTAGTGCTCTGTAATAAGACTTATTTCTCTCAGAGTACCTGGGAAATGAAAGAAAGTGAGGCTACTGCCATTGATGAAAGGTAAATCACATGATCCTTCTGTAAGAGAGCTTATAGTAATGAAGGCTGCAGCCCACTTGTGGAAACCACACAGAGCTATAAAAACTGGTTGACCATGAAGGCCTGTCATGAGGATAACAATATATTCAGCTTCAAAATCACATTTTCTTCCTGATTTTTCATGACAGGGTTTCTCTATGTCTTAGTCATGGATATCCTGGAACTCTCTATGTAGATCAAACTGGCCTTGAACTCACAGAGATCCCCCTGCCTCTGCCTCCTAAGTGCTGGGATTAAAGACATGTCCCATCACCACCAGGCTAAAAAAAATCATATTTGTAAGTGAGCTTCCAGAGCTTGAAGAGGTGGCTCAGCAGGTAAGGACACATACTGCTCTTGCAGAGGATGATGGTCCAGTTTCTAGCGCATACACCTGGCACCTCAAATCCACCTGTAACTTCAGTTCCAGTAGATTCAACATCGCTGGCCTCAGAGTTGATGCACTCCCTTGGACATGCTACACAGTCACATATAATAATAAAAACAAAATAGAAAGTGTAAAAAAGACAGGTCCTCATGTCTAAGATACACACATTATGTATGTATATATGTATAACATACATATACTCTATCAGTATGTAAGTATATATGTGTGTGTGTGCTTGTGTGTGTGTCTGTTTCTACATATATACATCCATCTATCACCATCATCTACCTCTCTCTCTATATATATATGTATATATATATACATTTTCATAGCTAGATAATGAGTCCTGTTCCATTTTTAAATTAGAAATTTTCAATTGAAACAGATACCAGGTATTGATACAAAGAAATTAAAGCTAAGGAAGCATCTATTTCCCTTCCAAGATGCATATTTTGAGTATTTTAAGTACAGTTAATAGAAATTAAGATTCTTTATTTTATTATTTGTATCAACTTGTGCTATCTGGAAAATATAGGAACATAAGGGTAAATATTGTGGAAATGACTAAGCCTCACACAAATAATGCTTATGATATTACATGAGGTATGCATGTCTACCATATAATGGAAAGTAATTGTGGCTCACCAGGTAAACTGTGGGCTGTGTAGGGAAAGGACTAGGAATCACTTTGGCCCTTAGGTGTAACAGCCTAGGAGACAGACAGATACCAGGAAGAGAGGAGTAGGGCTCAGGAGCTTGTGATGAAGCTGGAGCTCACGGCATGATCATATCCATCACAGGTAATGTCAAGGTGTATCAATGCAAGAAGAAACAAAGACTAGTCATGCTGAGTCTCTGCACCCGAAAAACTTATCAATGTAGGCATGAAGACTGCATATTGCCCAAAAGCACATCAGCCTTAGACCTAAAACTGTACTACAGCTTCCCAGGTCACTATAGACCAGAACCTCATTGTGCAACTCTGCTATTAGATCCTATTTTCCAGCCTGTTGCGGATGTGCTGTCCTGTCCTGCAATGAGAGATCATACAGGACATAACAAATGCCATCAATCACCATGGGTTTACATTTCAGCTTTTTGATCACTGGTCCAAGAAGAAATTGATAATTTGTCTTACAGACTTGGGTTTATCCTTTAGCTGAGCAGTGATTTTAAACGCATCACATTTGGTGTTACAAGTTTCCATGTCTTGATTTAGTCCAGTTGTCGAGATGTCGACGTTTTGGGGCTGTGTTACAGACCGTTATCTACTTAAGTATTTCCAGTCATTCTTTTTCTCATAGCCTCCTTATGTGGGTCAGTTTTTAAACATTTTAGAATTTTCCATGAGAGTCTGTTGAAAATTTCTAATTAAATTCTACTGAGGTTGGAGAGCACACTTCCTCTGACTAAATTCTTTCATGTCTTTTTATACCAATTATAGTCCAGCAGATTTTTGGAAATTGTCACTTGCTAGGTGATGTATTTAATGGCTGCCACCCAGATCAGACTGGTTGTTGGAGCTGGGCAAATATCCTAAGTGCCTCCTGAAATTCCTTCTGCTTATTCTGTCACTGGTTGTGTGAGTATTGAGCTATTTGTTTCCAATGCTTTTTGTCTTTCTGTTCTTTGCATGGCTGACTTTTGCCCTGCACATTGCGAAACTTGCAGTTTTATTTAGGAGTTAGTATAGACATCAGGAAAATAATCTCTGAAAACTATCTTAGTAGCTTTGGCTCCTTAATGGTGTCCTCTGAGCTTCACTGTGTTTCATATGAATGTCATTTAATTGCTCAGTTTTTATCCTCATTAGGATCACTGCAGCACATTTGACATTCACTGTTAGTTTTTACTTATCAATAAATATAGTGTGTGCTTTTTGTAGAGAAAACAGTTTGATATTTCTTTCTGAAATATATAATCTGACTATCTCTTTCATCAATTATTTTTAGTGTTGTGAATAGCATGACTGTGATCAATATATCACCAAATCATATGCCTCTCACTTGTCCCAGCTGACATTCCATTTTATAATTTTGTGTCCTTTCAGTAGTAAATGAACTTTTATTAATTTATCTTTTCAAATTTCTTAGCATACTAGGAAAATCATTTTCTGTGTTGATTAGGTAGTTATTAGAGGTAATTGTATGTCCCATCAACATAATCTTAAAAACTAGTGTTTGGTCATTTTTACTAATTTTTATATAGAATTGGAAATATGTTCCTATTAGTCCAGACACAAAAAGAAATCAAAGATGAATGACTTTGCTTAAAATGCATTGAGACATATACTTATGTCAGAAGTCCACAAAATATGTACTAATTCAAATTTCAAAGTAAATTTTAAGTTCAATACTGGAAGAAGATTCACACTTAAGTCCAATTCTAAAAAAAATCATAACTATATCAGTATCTTCCTATTCAGAATTTCAGGAAATATTAAGATTTAACAAGATCAAAATAGCATGACCTTGAACCTTCTGCCCTGTAGTCCTCCAAACTTCCCTTGGACCTGATGCCTTAATTCTATAAAAGTCAATCTACATTTCATATTGTGAAAGCGGCTAAATTTAGTAAAATAGATTAAATTTTACTCATTTATTAACAAATTTAAATTTCTTTTCAACATGGTCATTTCACAAAATCCCAATGTGTGGTGTACACCTGTGTATTTGAAAGCATGTGCATATATGCACACACAGACATATACCTATAAATATAACTGATTTTAGTAGTCCTGGTAAGACAGTGCTCCCAAGCACCAAATCCACTGAAGGGCATCAGGAAAGATTCAGATAGTGAAGTACTGAATATTCCTGATTCTCCTGATATAGTAGAAACAACATCCCTGATACGATAAATCATTGTATTTATGTGCCTCACCAATATCAGTCTGCTAGTAATTTATCAAGGAACTTTGCACTATTTCCATAACTGGACTAGCTCTTGCCTGGTTTCAGTGTCTGTTCCATTTTCAACCATGAAAAGATGAAGGATTAAAAATACGTAACTGTGGTAGCCCCCAACTTTGTGTAGAAATTTGCCAAAAATTGATTTCATAAGTATTATTCATTTCTTCTCAGGAATGCACAAGTGCACATCTCTCATTTGGTAGCTTCACTTTGTGCTACCACAAGAGTTTCAGTATTTCTCAGTCTCCTTGCATCATTGCTCAGAGCTCCGAGTAGTACATCTAGCTTCCCAGTAGATGAGCACAAACACTTTTATTTTTTTCCTTTAGCTCATCTTTATCACATTTGCTTTTCTAAAAATTCAGCAAAGCACAAAATTCCTTATCTTCCAGTCATTATTATTTGGAGTTTCTCTTACATCATTATCATTCTTGTAACTTTTTAACACTCCTCAAGTACTAATCCCATTCTTTACACATCTCCATTGCCTACCTTTCTAAAGGTGGGGAGTTTTTCCTATAATAATAGAAGATATATTTGAGAACACCCAGAACACTGCAGATGCACAAACACATAGGCATGATTAATGTTGGGGCAGAGGAAGTGAACACAAATCCCACACCATTGGAATAAACTCCATGGGGAAATTCCAACACGTCTCAGTAAATGTTAAATAATCTATGGAAAGAGTTCTTTCAAACTGTACATTTAATAAATTGTTAATGTAATTAAATTGTTTAGATTTCTCAAATTGCCTTATTATCACTTTTTGTTGGCTCTTCAGCTATCCTCATCCCAGCTACTATGTGCAATATACAATGTATTACTTTTGTCATCCTTCCCCCAAACTATATATTCCATTGAATTCTGCTCTTTCCTGAAAATTTGTGAAACATATATGCTCTTTTACATGTTATTTTTGTTAAGCGGATCAAGGGAGTTTATCCAGAACTTCAAATATCCTGCTTCATGTTTATATAATTTACATCAATTCTCTTAGCATGATAACATACTTCAATAATATTACTTGTTCAATGTCTGCAACTTATGATATTAGAATAAGACCATTGTAGAACACTTATTTCATACATTAAGACCTATCTGCTATGCCCAAATCACTGCCTAGAATGCCAAGTACCCTTGATTTTCAAAGTAATGGACAGGGATATGGATAAAGGAGAGTCATAACAAATCCAATGCAACAGCTACAGGAAGTAATTAGAAAGAGTAAGCATTCAGTCAGGACTCCATACCCAATATGAACTCTTTTCTCAGCTTTGTGTTGGCTGTTGAAAGAAAGCATCAAAATGAACACATGTTAAAAACTGGTAGGAGAATTTATGAAAGTCTGAAGTCAGTTGAACACAACTCCTCTGTAGAAGGAAAAGCTTGGCTGAAATATGAAAGTTCTGGAAGGAACTTGTAGAGCAAATTTCAAAACAAAATGTTCTATATACTTTAGAGATTACGAAAGTATAGAAGCCAACAGATGCATCTGGAGAGGAAAAGTAGTAAGACCGTACTGAAGCGAGGCTGCAAAGCACTCAGGAGAACCTGCAGATGTTTACTTATGTACGCACAAAGTAGATATGCACAATTAACCTCGACTTCTTTGAAGAAGTAACCAAGAAAATACAGAAGGATATTATTTTTGCCTGGAATTTCTGATTTTCATGTTACCCTTCTAAAATAGCTCTGTTCATATTAGATGTACAATAAGACACATCATTTCTAAATGGCAGAACTCTTATTAGTAGGGTTAATAATTTTCAAACTATTTGAAGTTCAATTAATTTCAAATAGCATCGCACAGATGATGCAAAAAGAGAAATTTCTCTAGCGATTAAACTTTCTGTTAGACAAGCAACTTTTTGGAAAACAGTTATCTTAATTAGCTCAAATAATGGGTTATAGATGCCAGGGCCCATGTCAGGATCCTGTATGTAGACCACTGGGAACAGCAGCATGGGTCAGGGCACAAGCTCTTTCAGCAAAAGGGGCACACAACAATGATGATTTTTAGGAGACTCTCAGCAAGATGACCCAAGAGTGTTTAACATCTGTTCTTTAGGCTGAACTTTAGATAACATGCCTAAATCATGATTTTTCAAAAGCAGCGTTTATGACTCCTCTTAACAGGAGTCTACAGTTCTGCACTCCCTCTTTATAGGAAGCAAAAGCAACTTGGGAGTGCTCTGATGAATTTTTATAAATGGTAAAACCTGGTGGCTTTGTTTTGATAGGCGTTAGAAAGTTATTCATGTAGAAAAAGAATTGGAATTCAGAATTGTGGCAATGATACAACATCTATCTGCCAGTTAGCAGGGAGATGCTTAATATTATCAACTGAAACATATGTAAGAATCATATCTGACTCATATTGAACTTTAAATATAAAATATGTAAATTTATGAAAATTCAAAAGCAATAACAAAAACATAATTTCTTTTTAAATGGGAATATTGTGCATAGGCTTTAGAGTGCATACTTCAATGCTGAAAAACGTTTACTATTTGTTTAATGTGACATTTGCATGACTACCTTTGAGCTTCTGGAAATTCACTGTAAGTTATTAAACTGCCTTTATGATTAATATCATCTCTAGCACCCTGGTTCATAGGCTGTCATTACCATTTAATGAAATTGTGATGTCTTCATCACAAAATGTTCCTGTATATATGTTGGTGCCTATTAAATGCAAGGACTAGAAAAGATGGATATGCTAATATGTTATTTGAATTAAAGAATAAATAACTAAGGACACTAGAAATTTTCTCTCACCTTCATATTCCCAATACCCTGCATTCCTATCTTACACTCTTTTTCTTTTTGGAGAAAGTCATTGCCTTTTATTGTTTTTTGTACCAGTGTGGGGAAGAGTTTTCCAAATCCCAACATAGAAACTAGCAAAATATTGCAAATCAGTTAAGATTTCTGAAGAGGGTAGAAGGCAGTCTTCCAGGTGAGCTTCACGGGCACCTAGGAAAGGGTTTATAAAACACTAAACAAGACAAACTAAGCAGGATTGACAAGGAAGTTTTACTTTACTTTAGATGACGGGCGGAAGAAAGAAGTGTTTCAAAGAAATGGCAATATGGGGCTATAGAGTTGGCTAATGCTTAAAAGTTTGCTGCTCTTGTAGAAGACCTGGAGTTCAGCTCCCAGGACACACATCTGATTGATAACAACTGCCTATATCTCCAGATCCAGGAGCTCCAGCACCTTTTTCTGGCCCCTGTGAGTCATGTGCACACATGATACATACAATAGTTATCAGGCATATAGAGGTACACATAAATAAAGATAAATATAAAAGACAAGACAGTGTTTAAACTCTATTGAGTATCTGTTCTGTGACACAAGAGAAATATTTTCTCTTGTGGTGGTGAAGAAGAAAGCTTTGGTCTTAATGATCAGAGGTGAAGTCAGATACTTAGTGAAGTGCTGTGCATGCATAAAATGGGAATAGAAACACAAAGATACGATTTTTAGCATAGTAAGCACTATAAAATATTTACCAGGTAAGTAATATCAGAAGAGTGTGTGCAGGTTCAAAAATTGGTAACCAGAGCCATATGCAGTCTACAGGAACAAAAGGGAGAAGTTAAAGTGACCAGAAAGTCAGTGATGAGGAGAAGTAGGTGAAGGTAGCTGAGGGATTGCACACAGCTCCTGTGACAGATGAAGTCAGAGTTACCAAATAAAGGATATGGATGGAAATTTTCAAATATGACTTGAAATACTTAGCCACACTGAATGTGTGACTCTCAGTCCATCAGCACTTCTGTTTATTGAACTCTCAGAATCAGGACTGGTGATGGAAAAAGGGAAATGGAAAATTAAACAAAAACAGGAATACCTTTTGTCACCTGAGCAGAATTATCTTGTGAGAATTTGTCCTGAGATTTGCACTACTACTATCTGATTCATGCTCACACCTTTAATCTTAAAATCAGTGTGGTTTGCTGGCCTCTGCAGTCCTGATTGCCCCCTTGTGCTTTAAGCTCCTTTGTGGTGGGATTTAGCTTTTAAATGAGCATTAATTCCCTTAGACAATGGATCAGCAAAGTGTTATAAAGAATGGCACTATAATGTGCTTGAACTTTTGCAAAGGAAATGTAGTTGTGAAACTTTATTATAAAGAAAGAAAGTGCCATGGGCCGAAAACTGTGGACTGCCATTCAATCACAAGTAATGACTGCAGGGAAATATCAGCTTCCTACAAAAGTATTATGAGAATTATGAAAATAATTCGATAGATATCAAACTTCAAATAAAACTCTTTCCTGTGATTAATGATCTTGACACCTCAGAGGTAAACTGTGAGTGTATAGTATAGTAGGTTTCGTGTCCAAAAAATAATAAAGATGTATGTTTTTTGATTTACAGGTTGCTACATAGCTGGTTAAGATATATTTCTAAGGTCATGTTGATTAATCTCTCAAGAATACGTAATGAAGTTTCTTAGCTGGTGTTTGATGATTCGCGTACAAACAACAGTGATGAAAGCGAGTGATGTAGATGACGGAGGAACTAATTTATAATATGGAGACAAGATTCCAGCACTCAAACAGGAATCACATCTGAGCAAGCAGCATTGTTAACTGAAATATCTACTACAGGTAGACCAGTCACTGAATGTGAACTTCTTCATGGAGGGTTTTGTCTAGGGGAGTGTATCAGTGACTTTTCTTGCAGCTTCTGACCAAGTATCATAGAAGAAGCTATACAGAAGAGGAGAGGTAAGTGTTGCCTCAAGGTTGAGCTAATCCAGTCAAAAATGGCAGAGAAGGTATTGTAGTATGACATCTCTCATCTGTGGATGCAGGCAGCAATATCTTTATCCCTCTGCAGGCCAGGAAGGAGGGAAAGGAGGATGCATTGCTACCTCACTTCTGGGCATAAATTCCCCCATCAGTTAAGCTTCTTTGTAAACACCTTCCCAGATACACCCAGATATGGATGCAAGGCATTGCTTCAACCAACCAAGCTGACTATCGGAATTATCCCTGGTGGGCCGCTGACCTCTGTCTGTACTACAGAATCTGCAAGAAAGGGGAATTGTTTGCCATGGCTTCCATGGGGATATTGCTTACCATTTAAAAAGCCATCTGTTTTAAAGAAAATTACACGTTCACGTCAGTTTCTGCATGGATAAATAAGCATGCCAATTATGTGTCCTCATTCCCATCAATAAGTAGGTACTTTTGTTTTTAACCATTAGTCTGAAGCAGCATGTGATTGTTTTGTGGAACAGAGTGGGGGGGGGGGGAGTGTGATACTAATTTAGTATGAGGCACACCTTATAAAGCAGCTACTGTTTTGCATTGTAAAGAAATAAGCTATATTGAAAAAAATCTAGTACACTGAGATTGCCCTGATCCCATGAAATAATACAAAGAATAGAAGTCCAATTTATGTTAATATTCTAACTCTCCTCTCACCACCAAAGATCCAGGCATCTATGCCTGTGTATCCCAGCTAGAAAGTGGCTCCCTGGCCCTTAGGCTATGCTAGATAATGATATTTCAGTCATAAATAAGTTGCCCAAGAAAACTCCTTCCTGAATAAGAAGAAATGTATTTGTTTCTTCAGTTTTGAAACTTTGAATTTTACAAGTGTTTTAGCTTTTGTTATCAGTTAGATTATCACGCAGGCAACTTTCTGGTAATAAGGTAATGAGGTAATTAAAATTCATTAGTTTAGTGTAAAGATTAAACAACTGTATAAATGTCATAATATTAAATAAACACTATTGTATTAGTCAGCGTTTTGCAGAGGAACAGAACTGGTAGAATTTACCTATAAATATCAAATGGGGCTTTACTCTGGTGGCTGAGAGTGTGGTCCAGCAATGGATGTCTACCAATGAAAGGCAAAGGGTCATGTGGTTATTCCATCCATGAGGGTGGATGTCTCAACTGGTCATTTCTATGTTGAAACCCAGAAAAGTACATTCTAATACAGTGAAAGAACACCTCAAGAATAAAATAGGGAACTTGCCACAGAGAGTGAGGGCTAGTAGACAAAGAGCAAAAGCTTCCTTCTTCCAGGTCTTCTTATGTATGCTGCCACCAGAAAGTATGGCCCACATTTAGGCTGAGTCTTCCAATCTCAAACCATTCAATCACCAAACTCCCTCACATGTGTGCCCGGATGCTTGGGTTTTAGTTGATTCCAGATGTAGCCAAGTTGGCAACCACGATCACCCATTATTATTAAAATACTTAGGTAATGGATGATGCTTACTTTTTAGCCTAGGGATATATTAAAAGCCAGAGGGAAGAAAAACGTCATCAACTATTCACACAGGCTAAGAGATTTATTTGTCTCTCTGCATTCTTTGTGGATTTATCATTTCAGCAATTAAGTTGAATACATTTTTAAAAGTTGTAAATAATTGCTGTCTTTAATCTGATCTATATCTTACTGTAATGTGTTAGATATAACTAAACAACTTGCTACTGGTATCACATGTACAAATTCATGAGAAAAGCTGCAAGAATGTGGATAGCAGCTGAGATAACATGTTAGTAGGAAATTCATGACATATAGAATAAACTAAAAGCACACAAAAAGAAACATTCTGATCAACTTAAAAAAAGATTTTAGGGAATGAATAGATAAATAAAGAAATGCATATATATATATATATATACATAACATATGAACACACACGAACACACATCGAATATGTGCAATTTATTTACCAACTGGTTTATTTACACTTGATTCTGAGTAATAAAAGAATTGCCTGCCATGGAGAAAGCACACATGGTAGCATAGAAGTGAATCAGCATAAACCGAGAATTGTAAAGCGGCTAGGCTTGAATTTTACTTACAAGTTGCCTGCAAAACCTTAAACTTGCTTTAAAGTTTTTACTGGTTACACTAAGCTCCTGAGATCAACCTAATGTTTTTGAAAATAGTTCAGAGCAGAAGCATAAAGTACATTGATCGCTGCTAACAACATAAAGGGAAAGTTTTAAAATGATTGGCCCATGCTTCAGGTTTACTATGCAGACAAATGTTTGGAAACAAAGCAAATAAATGAGCACAAATTTCCACCTAGGGAATTATAGTTCTGAATGTCCATGTGTAGTCTAATCCGGGGACTGAAGATCTTTTGTCTCACTGGTCAGTTGACAGAAGTGATGAGGGAGAACGTCATACCACTAATGTTTCTGCAACTTTATCTTATATAAGGAAACAAATTAGTTGAAGAAAGTGGAAGTTATAAGACAATTAACTATTGGCAATTTGAAGAAAAAAAGTTTCTTTCTTAAAAGTAGGCTTAAATAGGAGTCAAAATTGTTACATTTTGGCATTTTGTTTAGTCATGCTTTTATGAAGTATTTACCTACTTTTGAAATTTTACTTGTTTTTATTTGCTTGTTTATTTATTTATTTACATATCAACCACAGTTTTCCCTCCTGTATATACCTGATTTTGGTGAATCTAGCTTAAACAAATGTGGTTAACTGAAAGCATGAACTGTCTTTTGTATTCTGATTCTGTACACTTGGCTAAATGCTATTAGACTCTAGGAATAATTAGTTCCACACTGGGATGTATCAATGAAGGAGAGGAAAGAAAGATGGAGAACGCAGTGGGAAGACTGTCACATCCAGTTCCCGTGTTATTTTCAGATTGTTACTCCTTCTGCTTCATGACGAGATGAGAGGTCAGTTTTGCACAGCCATGTCTTAGAGATTCACATCAACTTTAATTTATTTTCAAGTTTCAGCCTGCATAATGTTGTCATAAACTTTAATGTGCAGAGCAGTGATATTTCAAGTACAGTTTTATACAACAAAGTTGCTCTTGTCTCTGTTTCAATTTATGGCAACTCCCTATCCTAATTCCAGCACTGTTGGAGAAGATATATCACTGATACAAGATTACTCTCTGCTGGCTCTTGGCCAACGCGTTGGTATTGAAAATTAGTTACAATGTGTCACTGAGACAGGAAGAAAGTAAGTTCCCACTGATGACAAGTATCCTATAATATAATCCTTCTCTTAGAGGTATTTGACAGCAGAGATTAATAGAGAATAATCATTATTGTGTTGATTACATTATACACCATGCATCCTGCCAATCACTTAAACTCGTATCAAAAATTTGTTACCAGTCTTAACATTTGGATGGTGAAACCTTTGATCATAGATAAAGTATGAAGAATAGACTATTCAGCTTACACGCAATACAAGGATTTAGAAATTACACTTCCAGGCACTCTTTTTCCCGTTCATTATTAGCCCACTTTGAGTCCCTGATCATTTTTAATTAAATGGAAGACTGCCATATGTAAATGCTTTTCTATGCATCTCAAACAGCTTCATCTTAAATGAATCTTTAGTATCTTCAGTGAATCTGCAATTTTCATACCATCTAACTCATAGGTAGTGCTTATGTTTTCTGATCATTCTATGAATACTAATTTTTCATAAAGTCTAGCTGGCTCACATACTCAATTGAAAGCCATATTTAAGCCTCTTTTAAGACCTCACCATTTGTATTTGTTATTTCTTTATTGTTGCTTTTGCTGCTAATTTCCTGATGGATCATAATAGATAAAATAAAAAATTTAGCAGATCCCCAACTAATCCATCCCTTGATCCACTTATGAATGCTTTTGTTTGTTCTGAGTGAGGAAGGGCATGATTGAAGGAGGGAGGAAGGGACAACATGCTAGGTAGAAAGAGAATAAGTATACACACTTGGACATATACCACCAAGTTTTGATTTCATTGTTAATAAGAAAACACAAAATTAACTGTAATGGTAAGTTGAAATGTTTGTGTTTGGTTAAATAAAGGTATTATCATAGAATAAATATCCTCATCTTCTGTTGAACCAAAACAAAGAGAGTAGTTGGGTGTGGTGAAACACACCTTTAATCCCAGTACTTGGGAGACAGAGGCAGGTAGATCTCTGATTTCAAGGACAGCCTACCAAGTGAGTTCCAGAACAGTCAAAGACACACAGAGAAACCCTGCCTTAAACAGCCAAAATTAAAAATAAAGGAAACAGAGTTTAAAATAAAGCCATATAAAGATGGAAAATACAAACTGTGAAGATACAACGCACACACAGAAAATGAGAATGAGCTTCACACTGGAATGGTCTGATCTAGATGCCAGGTGAAGCGATATCATAGTCAGAGTTGCAGCACGAAGGGCTTTCAGGTTGCAGGCAACTCAGCTTCCTGCATGAAGGGATTGAAGATGAAGAATCAACCACATTTTGAGGTCTGGAATTTTGAAACCAAGTGGATTTTGTTTCAATCCTCCACTGCCACAGTGAGATTAGGGCAATTTTCATATTTCCAGTCCTGTCTCATGCACAGGTCCTCACAGCAGCATGTCAGTGTTCTTACTTTGTGTGCAAAATTTACTTTTCCCCAGGGTCTTATTACATAGCCCTAGCTGGCCTGTAACTCTCTTTGTAGACCAGGCTGCCCTCAAATCTGCTTGCTTCTGTTTCCCCAGTGCTGTGATCAAAGGAGTGTCTTTAAGTCAACTTTCATTGGGATGTTTTCTTATCATTACACCATATGATGTATGTCTAAATATACTCCATGGAGGGTTCTTTCGGGACTGTCTTTTCCAGCTTTCTGACCACAGTTTTATGCTTGTTAAGAATCACTTTAGCCAGGTGTGGTGACCTTTGCTTATAACCTCAGTCTTTAGGAGACTGAAAAAAAGGAATGGAAAGTTCAAGATAAGTTGGGGCTTTATAGTTAGATCATGTTTCAAATAAACAAAACCCAAACAAAACAAAAAGAATAACAAAACAAAACAAAAAATAAACAAAAGCAACAAAGCAAATAATTGCATGTTTAGTCTGGTGTAACATTTATTCTTACCCAGTGAAAATCTTATACCTTTTCTCTCTGTTTATATCTTTTCCACTTTGTGGTTTACTTACATTGTATCCCTTCTCTGAGATTTTGATTTTACTCATTCCAAGAGGTTGGAATTAAGTGCAAACAGTATTATTTTATAAGAGACTTTCTAGTAGTTTCATCAATTGGCTTCATTTATAGAAATTGCTATTTCCTGGTTATGTTTTGATTCCATCTTGATTACACATAGGTAATGGTGTCTCTGAGGTATTGTATATGAAGAGGAAGTTATTTTAATGTCAAAATAATGCTGATAATGCTCACAGTGATTCAACTACAATTCAGAACCTTGAGGTGGGTGGAGTGATATTTCTCAGTAAACAGATTTTAAGATCTACTTTGCTATAGTAGCTGAAGATTGTGTCCTGACCCATCATCTTCCTTTGAATTCAGACATCACAATATGTTCTGTTTTCACTGAAATGAAGACAACACCATACTTGTGTTTCTTCCCAGAGTTATGTTACTATGAAGTTTCCAGAATTAGGCTAAGTGGTGGAGGATAATTACCCGTTTCCTTCTTTTACTTAAGGGCTTTCTCATCTTGCTGATTTGTATATGCTCACATTTCTAGAATACACATCTACCTGATTTTTGTTCAATAACAATTTGGCAAAGATGTCATAATTTTCTAGTTGCTGGGTTTTTTATTTTGTTATCACAAAATTAGGCAAACATAAGGTAATCATTTCAAATTAAATCATCATTGAAGTTGTTTTTAATATGAAATATTATAAATTCTGGATGTTTATAAATAGACACCTTTTCTTCTGAATAGTAGTTTGATAATGTTGAAGAGAATTGATCTTCACTTCTGGTTGGCTTTTGGATTCAATTATTATCCTGCCCAGACCATTTTGAAATGACTTTCTTTAAAAATTCAATGCATTGTCTAAATTCATTCATGTGGCCAATTTCATTTAAACATTAATAAAGAAAATAAAAAATTCATATCAATATGATATTTCTTAACAGGTTTCTGATGAAATAATTTCTTTTTATTTATTTTTGGTTTCTTGAGACAGCGTTTCTCTGTTTAACAGTCCTAACTGTCCTGGAACTAGCTTTTGTAAACCAGACTGGCCTCAATCTCACAGAGATCTGCCTGCTTCTGACTCCCAAATGTTGGCATTCAAGGCATGTGCCACCACCTCCCAGCATGTCTTATTTAAAAAGGAAAGTTATTACTATAAAAGAACTCATGGACTCACCCACTTGTAAATACTTTGTCAGAAATGTATTGACCACTGAGTTTATGTTTGTCTTATTAACTGGGTGATAATGAAACAGTCTTCACTAGGACAGATTCCTGATGCTTTTTGTCCTGTTGTTTCCGTTCTTCCATAATAAGTCATAAATGGCTGCATGTACAATTTCTCTCTGAGATAGTTATTTATTTCTGAGGTATTTCTACACAGGTTTATGCTTATAGAATAATACTGGGAAAATGAGTTGCATGTGGCAGCTGTGTGATAAATAAGATGACATGGAATGCATACCTGAAAAGAGTTCACCCTGTTGAGGAAAATAAAGGGTCCCAAAGTGTTAAGAGTGACAAGGGATGTGAAGGAGCTCGCTGTATTCTAGAACCCGAGTAGTTCATAAACATTGGCTTTAAAGACATTGACAAAAAAGGGGGGCTGTATCAGAATGGTTTACCACCTCATTTATATATTAATATTACTCAAACTGCTTGGGGAGCAGGTGGCATATTCTTCAGTAGTTTAGTCTTCATTAAGTAATCTACCACCACACACACACACACACACACACACAGACACAAGACTGAAAATGGAGATGGATTTGCGAAGGGTTCTGAGGGTTCTGGCAAGAGAGGGAGGATAGAGAGGTGAAAATGACTAATAATCATTATACAACTTGAACTGTCAAAAACTCCAGCAATGGTAAAGAAGCTGTACATGAAGGTCACTAATTACCAGGATGAATACAGGAAAAAGTTATTACAAGAAACCCAATGTGTCAGAGAAAAGTTGGTCAATGAGGCACAGAAGACAGATTGCCAGGAATCACTAAAGGGAAGAGTCACCAAGCAAAAAACCCACTTTTTTTTCCATTATAAATACACAGACTAATTCATGTACTGACATTCATTACAATACTGAGATACTGTTTCGTCTTTGGGGTTAAACAATGCGTAACACATTGTCTGCCCCTGGATTACTGCTCACCTGACTTATAATGACTCAAATATACCCTCCCATATTTTTTAAATACAAAACTGTCAGCATATGAATGATTTTCATGAGGAGTTGAAAACTGTTGAAATTAAAAAACTTAAGATGAATAGTGAATATTTAAAATAAGCAAAGTAGATCTATGAAAATTAGGGATCCTCTCTCAGAACAGGAAAAAGTGCATAATGGAAGTACATAGTGCTTCATTTGAAATCTGTTCCAATTAAATAACCTTAACACTCAGATGTTTCAACATTTCAGTTTTTCATTCTTATTTCAATATAAAAAGCTTATATTTCAAATACACACATACAGAGAGAGAGAGAGAGAGAGAGAGAGAGAGAGAGAGAGAGAGAGAGAGACTTAAATCTGACTTTGATTTCTGGTAGATGAAACCCCATAGAAGAAGATGTGAGTGAAAGAAACTCTTTTTAAAAAAAAACCTTTTAGAAGAGAGTGTACAATACTAAGAGAGTGATGAGACTACAGGACCCGCTACTGCAACTCTAAGTAGTCTTGTTTGGTATATGCTTTCCTTGTGGGTCTTGGGTAGCTGAGATATGAGGGTTCTGAGTCCCAAGGTATCCTAGGTCAAATAGCAAGACCTTGTTTCTACAATGCCATCGCATTTTTCAAAAGCATACGGACATCACTGCTAGGTTAGATCTTTTAGACAGTGGATGGAGTGTGCTGAGATCAAGGAGATGTGTCAGTGTAGGACAGTTCTGATGTGTAGGAGAGGTAACCAGGTGATGTGGGATTCCCCTCTGTATGCTGTGAATACCATTGGTTAATAAAGAAACTGGCTTGGCCTTATAAGGTAGAACAGAGCTAGGCAGGCAAAACTAAACTGAATACTGGGAGAAAGAAGGGTTGAGTCAGAGAGAAGCCATGCAGCCCCACCTAAGACTTTTCCTGGCATAGATGATTGGAGATGGGTTAAATTTACGTGTGAGAGTTAGCCAATAAGAAGCTAGAGCGAATGGGCCAAGCAGTGATTTAAATAATATAGTTTCCATGTGATTATGTTGGGGCTGAAGAAGACAGCAGTCTTCAGTAGGATACATGCCATGCACTCTTCCTTCGTAATGTGCTCTGTTTAACAAAACCTTTTTCTCCATCCTGGCACACTGTCTTTCCTTTCTCTCTTCCTCTCTAGTTTGTTTTTGCTTTGTAACATGAGAAAATAGTGCTAAATATAAGATAGTGGTTTTTTCTTTATGTTGGAGTGTCATTTGATTGTGGGGAAAATGAGGATTTTTGTTTGTTTGTCTTTTCTTTACTAGTAAGTCTGTCAAACTGCAGCCATGGGAGTAATAGACTCCAATCTGTCATATATTTTACTGCACAGCCATTTCCTGATTGAGCTAGTGGAAATGTTAGAGTGATGGCTTGTCTGGTGAGCATATTCCTGCCATGTGAAAAGTCATTTTTCTTCCCTCAAAATTCTATGGATTAGTCATGCAGTTTCATTTGTAGAATCAGTGAGAAGAGGAATGGTGATAATTTTGATTCATATAAGGAAAGAAGACATAAATATTTAATGAACCACTCAGTAAAAACTTCCTAAAAGACAAATACTACAAATATGAAGCAGTCAGATTAAAGTTGAAAATAAATTAATTTCAGCCATCTCAAACCTCTATGTATTTACACAGGTTTCTGAGATGGTTTCTGTGTTTCTTAGTTTCTGATATTTCCCACAGAACAATGCTTGGATTCAGAGTCTCTTTAAGGTGGTTATTTTTTAATATAGTAGATATTAAAACAATTTTAAATGACTATTCCACCTCATGAACTATCATTTTTGGAAGGGTCCACTGTTTATTGCTATAGAGGCAAAGGGATTTGGGAGGATGGAGCTGATGAATGAGGCAAACTAAAGAATCATGGAATAATCAACTTCATTCAGACTCTCAGATAATTTCTATTCTGAAGGTTAAGAAGAGTCACATGAGAAAAAAATTGTGTCCAATCAAAAGGGCAATCCACAAGAGGTAAAAACATGTTTCTCCATAGAGGCATATAAACAAATAACAATAGCCAGTTGCAATAAATTACCTGATGTAACTTTATTCATATCCACTACACCTGAGAGAGGTATGAAAGCATCATCCAAGAATAATTCCATGTTTTTGAAAATATTGAGATCATAAGATTCTTGTGATCATTTCTTGGATTTTGTTCTCTCAGTTCACTTAGGACAAGCAGATGTAGTGATTTGGAAGTGTAAACGCAGACTGTGTCTTCTTGTTGCCTGGCTGCCCACATCTGAATGATCACACAGAAACTATAATAATTACAACTCCGCTTGGCCAATAACTCAGGCATATGTCCAGCTAGCCCTTACATCTTAAATTAACCAATTTATATTAATCTCTGTGTCACTACAAGGCTGTGGCCTATTGGTAAGGTTCCAGTGTTTTCTCCTTCAGCAGCTACATAACCTCTCTTTGACTCTGCCTACTGTCTCTCTTTATCTCTGTTTGGATTTCCCACCTAACTTTATTCTGCCCTTCCATAGGCCAAAGCAGCTTCTTTATTAACCAATGGTAATAAAACATATTCACAGCATACGAGGAGAATCCCACAACATTTCCTCTTTTCTGTCTAAATAAAAAGAAAGGTTTTATCTTAAAAATAGTAAAATTATGTACAACAAAACAGGTATCAAGCAATAATTACACTTACAATATTTAGTCTATTTGTATCTCATAAAATTAAAGAAAATATTCTATAACATATTTTACCTTTGTGAGTCTAAAGTTTAGTATCTATATTTTATTATTACTAAGGAAAACTATAACTATTTGCCTTTAAATCCATCAAATACCCCATGAGAATATAATATTACCTTACAAGAAGTGCATTGTATGCAACTTGCAAAATTCTAGACATGTCACTGCCTGGATAGTCATCAGATTTTTTTGTAATGTTGGGGCATCCATCTTCAGCCTACAGGCCCATAGGATATTGCAGACTTTTCCATGAAGCAGGAAATTTGAAAGACTGCTTTGCCTGTATTGGCAGATTGTCAGTCACTTTCTTCTGTGTTCGGCAGAATGTCTGACAGACTGCTTCATGAAGCAAGAACCCAGAAGTATTGTCTCACCTTCTTTAGGCAAGTTTACCAGTCATTTTCTGTGGGTCCTGCACGTCCCGTTCATATACCATACCATTAAGAAGTTCAGGCAAGAGCATTTTCTTGCACAATTTACTAGCAAACTCTATAAGGAGCCTCATCAATGCTCATCATCCTTTTGAAGAAGACTGGTGCTGCCAGAAGCAGACGTGTCTCACTATCAAGCAAAATCTAAGTTCTTAATACCTTTTAAAGTCCATATTCCATAGGTTTTTAAGTGTTGAAGATTATCTATCTAACATATCTCTGTATATCTAGAAAACATAACTAATGCAATTAAAAGTTTGATTATTATAGATGACAATCTATTAATCTGTATTTCTTAACTGTACATTATATTTTTAAATGAGCATAAACCATTAAACAAGAGTAGAAATATACATACAACAAAATGGACCTTAAATTTGTATCAATAAACCAAAGTCCATAAACAAATATTTTGGGAATTTGGGCATTGTTTTCTCCAAACTGCTTCCTGATGTTTGTTGGGTGAAGTATTTTTAGGGTTCATGGAGGCCTTTCAGGGGGTCTTGTTCCATCAAGGCACATTAGCCTGGCAGAAATCCACAGCTTTTCATCTTCTGTGAAAACAAAAGCAGAATTTCTTTTGCAAAGGAACATATCTGTAGTCTCAAATTATGAAGTCAAGATATATTTAAAATACATATAGTCATTTAGCTTAACAATCTATAAAATGAAATGTCTCTCTGTACTTAGCTCATTCACATCAAAAATTTCAAATAAAACACAATAATATGTATAACCCAGACTCTGCTTTTTCCATAATTACATGGATGTTTTTACTCTATTACTTTTTAAGATTTATTTTATTATCTTTATACCTTTTATCTATGACTGTCTGTGCTCTTCTTTCTCTCTTAACCCGTGTACATTTTTCCAATACTGTGATCCATTCAGAGAACTTTTTCATCTGAATCTGTCCTATTATGTATGTGTAATCATTTTCTGACCATAAGAGGTATTTTTTGAAATTCTAAGAAGGCATGGCTAAAATTAACACTGTGACTTGCCTATTGGCTTTACCCCATCCAACATAGTGGAAGTATGTCCACCACCTCTGTGAGCCATGCTCACCGCCCCAACTCAAGGGATACAATTGGGTCTATATCACCATTAAGTAACTTGTAGCACTCTGTTCACAAGCCCCACTTAAATGCTCTGTAGTGAGACCTCCTGGAAGATCCAGAGCCATTAGTGAAGCCAGTAAAAACCAGGAATCTGTTTCTTAAAAGAACTGCACAACTGTTTGCTATCAAAAACCAAAGAGTATCTAAGAAAAAAAAATGCAGCTACCAAGAAGCTGTGCTGGGCTCCCATTTTTGTGGGTCTAGAAGACCTCTTTATTTTAAAGCTATTTTTAGGTCTTATGTGTATCAATGCCAGACAGTTGGTGCCATATTGTAAATGGAGGCTGCTCTTTCATTCCTGGCCACCCTGACCTGAATAATCACACAGAAACTATATTAATTACAAGATTGTTTGGTTGATGACTCAGGCATATGTCTAGTTAGCACTTACATCTTAAATTAAGCCATTTCTATTAATCTATGTATCACCACAAGACTGTGGCCTAATGGTAAGTTTCCGGTGTCTTTCTTCTTCATCAGCTACATGGTAGTGTCTCTTTGACAATGCCTACTCTTTCTATATATATCTCTGTTTGGATTTCCTGCCTGATTTTAATCTCCCTGCCAAAGACCAGAGCAGCTCCTTTATTAATCAATGGCAATAATACATATTTATAGCATACAGAGGGAAATCCCATATCGTGGAAGTTTTACAACTATATATTTAATGCCGAATATAAAATCTCATTAATTTATCATGAGTCTTTAGTTCCAGCTTGAATGAAAAGTCATATTGTAAATCAGCAGGAGAAACACACAGATGTGATTGGTATGTGGGTGTATGTGGTTTCTGTCTGTTTGTTGAGACAGTTCACTATTTGGCCTTAAGGTCATTAATTAGGCTAAACTGATTGGCAGGAAGGCCCACAATTAGTCTATATCTATCTCTAGAGTGTAGAAATTATGAGGGTATACTACCATGCTTAGCAGGTTTTTTACTTGCTTTAGAGATTAATATAATTAGACCATTTTCCCTTCCCTTTATCCCTCTGAGCCTTCCCACACACTGCTCCCTGCTCTCTTTCAAATTCATGGCCACGTTTTCATTAATTGTTGTTACAAGCATACATATACATATATAGTTTCTTAATTATAACTTGCTCATTCTGTATAATGTTACTCAAATAGATTATTTCAGGGCTGGCCATTTGGTTATAGGTGAACAATGGGTCTTCTCGTCTCTGGAGAAGACTAATTTCCCATCTCAGCACTACTTATTTGGCTATAGTTCTTTGTGTTGGATTAAGTGTAGGCTTTCCACATCCTCCCCATCATTTCTGATCTATCTATTTTTGTTGTCCTTTTTCAGATCATATTCAACAGATCATGTTGGAGGTACTCTATTGTTGTAAGTTCTAAGATTAGGAGACACAATCTTAGAGAAAGTTCTCTGATTCTCTGGCTTACAATCTCTTCACTCCCTTTTCCACAGCGTCCCCTGGGCCTTCAGTGTGAGAGTCTGTCATAGTTGTATCCACTGGGGTTGACTCCAGAGATCTGCATTTTGATTGGTTGTGCTTCTCTGTAATGCTCCCTATCTGTGGCAAAAAAGAGGTTCTTTACTATTGGGCGAGAATTACACTTACCTGTGTTAAAGAAAGATGTTTAGAGTGTGGTTAGGGGCTTTTATGGTTTAGTAAAGTGACAGATTTACGTTCTTCTACAAGATCCATGTATTCACTAGCTGTGAGTAGTGAGCTATGCTTCTAGTACCAGGTATGATTTCCCTCTTGTTGAACTGATCCTAGGTCTAACAAGAGAGCTATTGGTTACCACCAAGGTACTCATGCCAGTTCTGCATCCTTAGGGTTAATGTGTTAGGCAATTGTTATGGTGCATATCTGTTATATTTGAGAAGAACTGTAGGTTGATTCCTTCTTTGGAAGCTTGCAGGCAGCTTCTTGTATCATGAAAGTTAGTTCTCACATCATTTCCAGAACATTTGTCTCTGGGCCGTGTTGAAGTGCATAGTGTGTTCAGCAATAGGGACATACATCCCACATGTCAGGGAGAACATAGGGTAATAGGCTCAGAATGTTTAGTGTGTGTCCTGGGGATCTAAGCTCCCAGTTATTATGTAGTAAGCACTTTGACAATTGAACACTATCACACAGACTGTTAAGTTGTATTTCTCTTCTTTCATGTTCCATGCCAAGAAACACAAACATCTCCATGTTTGCAGTAGAACTAGGTGTTTATCCTCAAGCCGGAGATACTGGCATTAAGTTGTTTCTTGTGAAAAATTAATCTCCATCCCCCTTTTAGATACACTCTAACTCTTCCTAAATGTCTAAATACACTTTCTCAGTTGTTGAATTATTATTTGATCTCTATACCATCACGCCATGCAGAGAGGGTACCTGGGATTGATGAGTTATATTGACATGTATTTGGAACAATAAAGAATCTACAACAATGTTTACCAACAATTACAAGGACGGAATCACTGAAGGATTTGTAAATAGGCCCTCTTTGGCAAAGATGGAAGTAAAATATCAGAGGTGACCAAAACTTGTGGGTCTGGATGGGCCGAACACCTGTTTCACAATCAAGTCAAGAGTCAGTTGAGGTAAGAAATGTACAGAACATGCCATTTTCTTAACTTTCTACTTAAAGGATCCCAACCATCTCTGAATGAATGTGCTTTTTCTAGATCCATGAGTTGAAAAGCTATTACTTTCCTTACGAAATATCATGAATGTTTTGGGCATTCAATAGACCAAGGCAAGACAATCACCAAACCCATCCCAGTCTAGACAAAATATTGAGTAATTATCTTTAAAAAGTCCTTCAAAATGATGTAAAAATTTGGGTGACTGAATACAATATTTAAACTTTGCTAATAAAATAATGAATTAAATTTAATTAACAGTAAGTCTGAGGTTTCTATTATGGATACTCTAAAAAATTCTAGAAAAACAGAGGAGGAAAAATATGCTTGGGAATATCTACAGATCCCAAATATTAGTCTCTCCAACCCTTATCATGGAAACAAAATAAACAAAAGTCTTATCACTTGTCCAGCAACAAGATATTTGGTCCACATATTTGGTAGCTGTGGAAAAGGTATGTAAGCAAACACTTATTAGATAAAGAGATGTGATTTAGAGAAATTTCCATGTGAGTGAGTTTTTCATGATTATAGAAAGATAATTGTGACTCCTTCTCATTCACTGGTGGATGGTAGTACAGTCTTCAGGTTACAAAGTAACCTCTAAAATTACTTAAATATAAACAAATGGGAAAGTGCTGTACAAATGGCTTCATCAAACAACTCCAAATGTGTGTGTGTGGACACCAAAGGATGATTTTTTGGTATCATTTCTTGGCATCTTGTCTGAGACAGAGCCTCCTCCCAACTAAGTGAGCCTGGACAGCTGGCCTCTAAGCTAGGACAGCTTGTCTCTGTCTCTCAATTTCAGCTGCACTAATTGCACCCATCCAGATCTGAAGGAGGTTCTGGTCATCCCAACCCAGGTTTCAGGATTGCATCATAAGGTCTTTTAACCAAGACAGTGAATGAGAGTAGAAAAACAGAGGTTGGACATGAGGTTGGAGATTCAGGAAAGGATGCTAAGAAAGGACCTTGCCTGGTTTCCGTTTTCATGGCTAGCAAGCAGGGAATAGGGAGCGGGAAGCAGGGCATTTGGAACTAGTGCATATTGTCACATGACTGTTCTTTGGGAAAAGCTGTAGAGGAGGCAAAGGTAAAATACTCTTTGAGATGCTAATCTTGAGATGTCAGAGGAAGAGAGACAGTTATGCTTAGGAGATATATTTTGCTGCTATTACCTTCCTCTTACTTTTCCTAATGTTGTTTTCATTTTTAGTTGACATCTAACAGCCAACCCTCTATATACACAACCAGCATTAAAAATGTAAGAACAGGACTCTCTGCCTCCTTCAACAATGAATCTGCTTTCAGTTGCAAACTCTCACCCTACCCCCAGCCCACCATGTGTGCTTATTTATAATTGATACAACACAATATAATGGCACCGAAGCAAGTGAGCTTCATGTTCATTTTATGGACTTCATTTTAGTTATTTTCCCTTCCTTCCAAAACATCTTATAGCGAAAATAAATTTGGGGATTAAAGTACACAGACAGGAGTTTGAACACATCCTATCATTATGGAGCTGAAACTGAACTCCCAAACAAGACAGGGTTGCCATTCACTTCCTTTTTTACTAATACACTGTTTCTCTGTAATTGGAGTTTTTTAAAGGATCTCAAACAAATATCTACATCACATAAACCCTCAGGGGAGACCCTCTTTTCAAGAGAGTATGGACATATTCAACTTCTTGTTGGCTGGGCAGGGAGCCTGGAAGCTAGGTCATCTTCAAGGCTTTTGTTTGCCTCTTAAAAACAGATATGAGATTCAAACAAGTCAGTGTTTTGTTTTAAAAACTTTTCATTGTCAAGATTAGTTTTTAAGCATAAACTTAAGGATTCATACAAAATACTGCCATGTTCAAAAACATAAATTTTAATTATTTTGAACATATACATTTTGAAAATTCTTATAAATCATCATGTGAAACTACCTTTACTTTAAAAACAAAATAATTTATAATTAGAAATTATATCATTGCTGCTATAGGTTTGTATTTTTAAAAACACACTTTAATACGATAATAAATTTTGGATTATCAAAACAATTATGAATCACACTAAGCAATGAGTAAGGCATGCACACATTATCATCTATTACTTTAGAAAAATGAACAGTGAAATATTTAGATGAAATATTCCCCCAAAGAATGATTCTTATGCTAAAGATACTGAGTGCAGATGCTCCTGTGAGAAACCGTACATAACTGGAGTTCTAAGCTGCATCACATAGTATAATTTCTGTGCCACTGAGCCTGCCTTAAATTTAGACTTCTGCTTTCTTCCATTTGTGAGCAAATGATATCTTTTTGTTTCTACATACAATTAAATGTTTGCAAAGAAAATGGAAAGAGTAATAAATAATAATGGAAACAGTAATAAATATGGTAATTAAAAGTGAGTAGAAGTAGTAGACAAATCTACTAATTACATAATTATACATGGATTATAACCCAACACACAGTAATGAAGCCATAGTGGTACAGTCCCTAGCAACTTCTCATGGATCCCCTCAAACTACTTCTGCTGCTTCTGAAGCATCTGGATTTTTGATGCTGATCATTGATTTGTGAATACCCATCATATACTTTCATTTCACTTGGTTTGCCAGTGATTAAACTTACATTCCACTTTTTCTCTGCATAAGAAGGTGTTTTAAAAAGTGATGAAATCTGAGGATTGATTTTAACCTTTTGAGCAGAATGACTCAAAAATCTGGTCAAGCCTTACAGGGTGTTTAAGGATCTGCAATGTGTTCTTTATCTACTTACATACTGGAAATTATATGGACATGGTTATCTGTTCTGTTTTGGTTCTCTTCCTGTTAATTGTCATGTGACTGAGATAATAATGCATATGTGTGAGGCCCCCACTTCTTTGCATGCGAGCTCTATGTACTTAAGCAACTATTATTGACATCAATGAAGTGAGTGAAGATTATGCTGATATAATAAATCAAGAAAGTAATATAAACCAATAGTGTTTCACATGAAATCAGCTTATTGAAGACATTATTATCTAATTAAAATTCCACCCCAAACAATCTACAAAACAATAACTAAATACTGTAATAAGAATTGAAATTGATAATACAACCATTTTCAGTGTACTGAGCCCAAATGTATCTCTAAACTTTAATAATAAACAATTGAATTTACTGTTTTAATTAATAAATAAAATAGTGTAAGAAGAAGAAACTTACAAATAAAAGGAAAAAAGTATTAAACCTGGGTGCCCAACACAACAACAACAAATCATTTGTGAGATAAGCCAAAGGTAGTCTAAACAATGAATCAATATGATTGTCATTGCCCAAAATGACTTTATATTGCCCGCTCATTCACAAAACATCAATAAATGATATGAATTTTGAAGTAAATTGCCAGGTTTATAATATGCAGATTTTAAACACAAGATAGTTTGCAATTTCCACAGCCTCACAAATCTGAAATGGCGTATCAACTGAATGACTATAGGTAGAGGTGAGTGGTCTGCAAAGACACAGGGGTGCAGAAAATAAGTAGAAACACTTCAGGTGAAATCCAGAAATACTGAAGTTTAAATATGAGGAGTATACAATGAACCTCAACATAAGACGCTAGCAGAAATGTTAGGGAAAGGAGTGAGGCATCTCCCACCACAGCAGGACTTTTGATAAAAGGAAAGGGAAAGTACGGTTGGATTCACAGGTTGTCACCCTGAAGGTCAGCAAAGATAGAGCTCAGGATGGGGGACTTGTGATCTGCACAGCATGCTAAGACTGGCTAGGCAATCAGCTCTGCTAGAGAGCACTCTGATGCTGGGATCAGGAGTTCATCTTAAAATGAGGCCTTCAGTAAAACTTGGATATGAAAAATAATCAGCAGAACATATGCTGAAACATGTAGCCAATGGATCAGATCAAAGAGAAAAAAGGAATATTGGACCCTGAAGCAAGGGTGAAATATTGGTTACATTTAAAGCAGGGTAAACAAAAGCACAGGTGAAGAGTAGGTCTGGTGACTCACAAACACTGTCACAGGCGAGAACCGGCTTTGACTGCACACTGGATTCCAGACAAGGAGAGGCTGAGCCGAAAGAGAGACAGACAAGACAGAGAGAGAGAGAGAGAGAGAGACAGAGACAGAAAGATGGAAAGAAAAAGAAAGAAGGAAAGAAGGGAAATTACAAAACAAAGAATAAAGAGGAAAAGAACTATCTTGCCCGTGTGAATCACAGCAAGGGCTCAAATCCAACCATCCAAGGAGGAATGGGAGCTACAGAAAGAGAAAATTTTCTGATTGAAACAGTGCAGACCATTTCCCAAATTTAGAGAAAGATACTGACATCAAATTGTAGATAGGAAGCATTTCTGATCCTAGGCAGACATGACTAGAAAATAAATATTTCTATATCACATCAAATTTAGTTGAAAAGCAGATAATAAAGAGGAATGGATATTTGCAACTACAAACAGGAAACAGTAATTCGGGAGAAAATATCAACTTTATATCAGATCTTTCCACAAAAATGCTGAATTCGAGAAAAGTCCTAAGAAAAATCATGACCAAACCAGATTCCTATATCCACTGATTATCCACAAAATGACAGCCTCCCAAAACTAGCACTGACCAAGTGACAACTGGCCAGCAAGCCAACATGACCAAAAACTCTTCAAGGACTCCTGCATGGATAACAGACATAACTACAAAACATGAGGAAGAACAAATTACATAAGAAAAAAAAGATGAACAAATGGTGGTTGGGGAGTAATAAAGTATGTTCAAGTTGGTAAGCCAACAAACTCCTAAAAACAAGGAAGAAGAAGAAGAAAACCTTATTCAAACTGAGGAGGAGTGAAACTGAATTCCAGGAAACAGCACATATCTCCTAGTAGCAACAATAAATTCACATCATCCTGCATCTCCAATTAAACAACAGAGTAAGAAGTAGAATTTAATAAAAGATGCAGCATCTGGAGAGATGGCTCAGTAGCTCTGAGAGCACTTGTTGCTCTTGCAGAGGACGTGAGTTCAGTTCTGCGCATCCACATGGAAGCTAAACAACCTCGTGTAACTCCAGCCCCGATGCCCAATGCACTTCTGCCATCAAAGACTCCAGCATGTATATGGTATACGTACACTCACACAAACACTTACAAATACACACAAAATATTTATTTAAAAAATAGAAATTAATAAAAAATTGAAAACAAGACTCATCTACGTGCTCTTACTAAGAAACGTACTATACTATCCCAAGGTTTCGGTATATCAATGCTTTGCATCCTGTTCAGGGATCATGGGAAGGGAGCAGAAAGAACATAAAAGCCAAAGGATGTTAAGTGATCATTCCACTGTGATATGGGACTGATTCAGGAGGCTCCCCTTTCCTGGCAGAGGAGGTATTGGCAATTGATGGCTGCAGAGAAAGGAACAGTTACTTTTATTTGGAGATGTGTTTGATAAAAGAGTGCCAGGTCCCAGTGGATGACTCCAAATCTATGCACAGATGGGTAGCACTAATTGAACACAGGGGGTTATTGATGGTAAAAAGGAAGTTGTGAGTAATACCACTTGAGGAGTCCTGGATGGGAGGCAGTAGGGATGCATATAATCAAAATGCATTCTATATATTTATGCAATTTTCTATGAATGAGTAGAAAAAGTATTACTCAAATGAGTACATGAGCCATAAAGTATAATTTATCCAATTTAATGTTTGACTTTTTCAACAACCATCATCTAAGTATTCACAAATATTTGGTTTGCATCTTTCACATTCTAGATAATATCATACACAACCTTCAAATAACCAATCATATCTGAATTACAGTGCAATAGCAAACATACACACACAGTTTTAGTGGCAGATAAAGTATAATTAGAAGATTGTAGAAACTTCTGAGAAAAAAGAGAATGACTTAAGAAAAGAATAATAAATGAAACAGATGACAGTAGAAAAGCATATTCAGGGAGTGAAAGACAATTCATTTCAAAAGAAACATGCAAATTCAAAGAAATAGGATGGATATAAACACGTATCTTGATAAAACAAAAGACTTCAAGTGCCCTGTTAAGGGTTTTGCAGTCTACTTCAGGAGGCAATTCCAGGAACCTAAGCCAGGGAAGACTCAGCAGAGCTATTGTCCATGAAGCAGTGTTTGGAAAATTATAACACTCTGTTCTGCAGAGCAGCTTGTAGCTAGAAGAGGGAGTTAACTAACTGAGCTTTTATAATTCATTATGTAACATAAATAGTAATAAAAAGTTTTATCTTACATATATTCTTGAAATGATATCAGAGCATTTTCTCACAGTAAGAATATGTGTTATATATTTTTCAGAAAGTACCTGGCTCAAACTTTAAAAGATTATAACATCAAGTCTAGTAATAACAAGGTATTTGCCCTGATTTCCCCTAAAGTGTGCCAGAAATCCTGGATGAATCCCAGAGTTCTAATATCCGAAGAAAAGAGTTTAATCTTTGGGGTCATTATTTTATTCTTTATTATCTAAATTTCCTTTCATGACTCACTTCAGCCACACTTTGTTGAAACAAATGTTTGCATTTTTTGCAAAATCATGGAAAGCCTTGTGTTTTGCCAACAGTCCCACATGCCAACTTCCACTAGCTCTTGGGGAGATGTTGGTAATATTTGGAGAAAATGGAAAAGTGCATATATGACAAGTCCAACAAGGGTAGCAACATTGTATCTGGAAACCAGCATAGTGGTTAGCCTTCTCCATGGAGAGTCCCTGCACCCGTGTTTTTCTTCCTTGTTGCTTCATTCCAAAAGCAACAGAGAAAAGTAATGTGACTTCTACATAAATCTATGGAGAAAAGAGGGGTCATGCACATATAAGGCCCTTTCTTCATCTTTGAAGGAAGCTTTGGTAAGATTTGATGTGATATTTGTAGAGTTTCTCTTTAAATACCAGCTGAAGTTCAAAAGTAGTTTTGAAAAACCAATATCTGTTGAAAGTATTAGTTATAACTTCTCATTTTCTTGGTTTTTCTTCTAGAAAATACCACTTCATTATTTTATAGTTCACATGCCAACTGTTTTGAAGGCATTTTTCTTAATCACTTTTGAAAATAGTGTGACTATATTTTTTTCATCATACATATATTCAAGAAAAGAAATTAAAGAATATATTCAGATAAATTGTCAGGACCCAACAATAATGATGAAAATGATTTAAGGTGATTCATCACTTCCCACCTCAAGTCTGTATTATAGATTGCCACCTGGCATACACCACAAAAAGTCAGTTAAATAGTATATACCCTTTTATTACTCCATTTTCTCCTGAATACTTCTTTCTTCTTCTAGTACCAATCTATAGTCTCCCTCTCAGAGTCCCATAGTCCCATTCTCAGAGACTCCTTCCTTATTAGTAAGACAAACCCCATTCCAGCAGCATTTAGTGAGGTTCTCCAAAACTCTTCAAGTTTGCTGCTAAATTCCAAAGTCACTAAAGTCAGAAATTCAGTAGACATTTGTGTACTAAACTCTTTCAGTCCTTTGTGTGTATGTTGATGGTTTAGGCTTACATCACATTCCCATAAAGCAGACATCTACCAACTTCAGAATCCTAATGGTACTCAGGCTGCATATGTTGCTTAGCAATGTATGCATATAATTACCCAAACACAAAAACCAGTATCTTATGAGGCCTTTCAGGGACCATCTGCAATTCAACATAGTTGTTAAACAGAGCCTGCTTCTCCCTTACCTGGAGGAGTGTCCAGGTTGCCATAATTACAGATTCACAATAGACAAATATCAAATGTGTTACAGGAAAAATAGCCTAATACTTATGTGCAGACAGGTTCACATATAATTTGACATTTAAATATAAACTAAATACCAGGAGCCCATAACATGCTTAATACTTTTGTGGAGTGTTTGTTTGCCCAAA
Source organism: Ondatra zibethicus (assembly GCA_004026605.1). Lineage (NCBI taxonomy): Eukaryota > Metazoa > Chordata > Mammalia > Rodentia > Cricetidae > Ondatra > Ondatra zibethicus. Next base: position 22,771 of record PVIU01006095.1, on the reverse strand, counting down.
TCCACAAATTCCCTGCAAAAGCCAACAAGGAGTCCAAGTCCCATATGTAAAAGAAAAGAGACTTTATTTTAATGAAGTTTGCAAACTCGGTCTTTCCACATGTCCAACATATTGGAATAACCGAGGAGCCCCAAGCTCAATTAGAATTGGGTTTTTATAGTGGTAAAGGTGGGGGTGAGGGGTTTCTGAGGCTCAGGAACCCTGATTGGCTGACATTTGTCTGGAGTGTCCTGGTGTATGTGTGCAAGCAGGTGATCCTATCTACAGTGGTTGGGATGTTAGGCATTTTCTTTGAATGGTCTGTTCTTGGGTGGTGATTGGGTAATCTCAGCTTGTGGTTCCTCCTGCAACCAGGTATTGCTTCAGGGTAAACTACTGACACTCAGGCCTCTTATTAAATTTATGGATGGCTGAGTTCTACTCCTGCAGTGATAATGGTTGGAAGTAAAGAACTTTCTTTGGGTGACCTCCCCATACTTAGCTAACTATGACTGGCCTCCACAGTGTTAACAAAAATGAGAGAAACAAAGAAGATCCATGATGTGGGAGTCCCTTCTGTGTGCTGTGATTACCATTAATGAATAAAGAAACTGCCTTGGCCTATTGATAGGGCAGAACTTAGGTAAGCAGGGAAGATAGAACTGAATGCTGAGAGAAGGAAGGCAGAAGAGAGATACCATGGAGCCATCACCACTGGAGATAGCTGTGCTGAAACTTTGCTGGTAGGCCATGACCTCATGGTGATATACAGATTAATAGAAATGGGTTAAATTAATATCAAAGAGTTGGCCAATAAGAAAATAGAGCAAATGGGCCAACAGTGATTTAATTAATACGGTTTCTGTGTGGTTATTTCGGTTCTAGGCAGCTAGGATGAACAAGCAGCTCCTTCTCCTACTGATCCATATCAGTGAAGTGTGTCAATGTTCTACAGTGACATGGGATTCCCCTCTATATGCTGTGAATACTATTGGTTAATAAAGAACTGTTTGAGCCAATAGCAGAGCATGGGAGAAAGAGCTTGGTGGGGATAACTGGGAGTGAATGCTGGGAGAAAGAAGGGCAGAGTGAAAGAGAAGCCATTGAACCACCAGAAACAGATGCTGGTTGGAATCTTGCTGGTAAGCCACAGCCACATGGTGATACACAGATTAATAGAAATAGGTTAAATTAGTATGTAAAAGTTACCCAATAAGAATCTAGAACTTATGGGCCAAGCAGTGATTTAATTAATACAGTTTCTGTGTGATTATTTTGGGGCTAAGTGGCCGGGAGCCAACAAGTGTCCTTCTTCCTACAAATTGGTGCCTATGTGGTGGACTAAATCCACATAAAACCTGAGAGGGTTTGAAAAGGAATTCTAGATGCTAAAAAAACAAAGCTGAACTACACTTTTTTTGCCCGAATGGGCTTTGCTTGCTGGCCGCACACTGTGGCTCCCTTAAGAGAGGTTTTCCTCATTCAGTAGTAGCAGAAAAAAAAAAAAAGCCGAGCCATTTTGAAATGCCAGCACTACCTCTGGCTCTTGAATGGTTTCTATGAGCAACATGCTATGGCTCGCTTGGTTGCAACCACTGTGTACCTAGAGATGGGGCATTGTGCAGGGCAAGTAGGAGGTACTGTATTTCCCCTAGCAACAGCACTTAAAACCACTTAAGGTTTTAAGAAGAGCTTAGCATTTTAAGTAGTGCTCCTGGACAGTAAATAATTATAGATACACAATAGGACAGATTCAGATATAAAAGACCTCTAAATGGGTCACAGTGTTGGATAAATGCATGTAGGCTTAGGAGAAACAAGAAAAGAGTAAAGAGAGTTATAAAAAGGAAATAAATGGCTTATAAAATTGGAACAAAGTCTTTAAAAACAGAGTACAGACAATCATAGATTAAAAAGAATAAAGAAAAAACAAGCCATGTAAAGATGGAAAACTCACAGAAAGTCTGGATTAAGTATATTATTGTTCTTTGAATTTTTTTGCCTATGAATGAGCTAAGTACAAAGAGACATTTTATTTTATGGGCTGCTAAGCTAAACCAGCATGCATATTATAAAGGTATCTTGGCTTCAGAATTTGTGTCTAAGGATATATTGCTTTGGAAAAGAGATTTTTCTTTCATTTCCATAGAGGATGAAAGCCTGTGGAATCCTCCCAGACTAATGTGGTTTAATGGATCAAGATCCCCTGAAAGGTTACCTTGAACACCCCTCAAAAAATTATTTTGCCCAATAAAGACCAGGAAGCAGTTTGGAGATAAACTATGCCCATATTCCCAAATATTGTTTATAAATGTTTGTTTACATTTAAAGGGGGGTATGCTATAGAGATTTTCATGGGTATGGATCTTGGTTTATTGATACAAATTTAAGGTCCATTTTGTTATATGTATATTTCTGGTCTTGATTAAGGTATTATGTTTGTGTAGATCATTTAAAAATACAATGTAATAGATAGCCATCTATAATAGTCAAGTTTGTAGTCATGTTAGGTTTTTTAGATGTACAGAGATGTATTTCAAATGGATAAGCATTCATCAAACCTTTCACAGACTACAGAATATGGCATTTAAAATATTTTAAGAAGTTAGGACTTTTCATGACAATGAGACACATCTGGTCCTGACAGCACCAAGCAACTTCAAGAGGATGATGTGCATTCAAGAGGCTCCTTATGTAGTTTTCTAGCCATTTGGGCAAGAAACTGCTTTTGCCCTGGCTGCTTGATGAACTTGACATGCAGGACACGCAGAGAAATGACTGCTAGCTTGCCTAAAGGTGAGACAATTCTTTGTGGTTCCTGACTCATGAAAGAGTCTGTCAGACATTCTGCAGAACACAGAAGAATGTGACTGACAAATTGCCAATATAGTTAGAACTGTCTTTGAAATTTTTTGCTTCATGGAAAAGTCTGTTGGATACTATGGACCTGTGATCTAAAGACTGGATGCCCCAGCAATACAGAAGAACTTTGGGTGAGTGTCTAGGAAGCAAGATGTCTCTGTCAATTCTAGAGTTTTAGAAGTTGCTTACAATGCACTTTCAGTTTACTTGGTAATATTATATCCTTCTGGAGTCTTTGATGAAATTAAAGAATTTATAGTTATAATTTTCCTTAGTTATGATAAAAGTTAAAGTAGATATAAATATTGTAACTGTAATTCTTGCTTGATACCTGTTTGATTATATTTTACTATGTTAAATTTTACTATGTTAAAGTTAAAACCTTAATTTTTTATTTAAACATAAAGGGGGAGGTGATGTGAGATTCCCCTCTGTATGCTGTGAATACCATTGGTTAATAAAGGACTGCTTTGAGCCCATAGCAGAGCATGGCAGGAAGAGTTAGGTGGGGAAAACTAAAGTGAATGTTGGAAGATAGAGGGGCAGAGTCAGAGAGAAGCCATGGAGCCGCCGAAGACAGACACTGGTTGGAATCTTGGTGGTAAGCCATAGCCACATGGTGATACACAGAATAATAGAAATAGGTTAAATTGATATGTAACAGTTAGCCAATAAGAAGCTAGAGATAATGGGACAAGCAGTGATTTAAATAATAGAGTTTCTGGGTGATTATTTCAAGTCTAAGCAGCTGGGAACCAACAAGTGGCCTTCTTCCAACACTACAGATGAACTGCACAGAAGTATACCTGGCAAAAATAATATAATTAAGGTATATATGACAATATTAAATATAATTTTCTACTTTTGGTAACTAGAACATTTATGAAATTTTGGTTATATTTTTGAAGATCAAATGATCTTAATAGTTTATGCTGGTTAAAATGTGCAATACTTGCTTTTAGTTTTCTTAATACAATTTTTATTTATTTTACTGGTTTGTTAAAAATATCCCGTTTCCTCTGTTGTTGTTAGCATTATTTACAGGGACATGGGCCAATTATTAGTAGCTTTTTATTTATTCTGCATGAGAACTATGTATTAAGAGAAATAAACATCACAAATCTTTAGATAGTATAGTAGAGCAGTTTTGAATGCGACTGAAAGAGAAAACTTGCGTTAAATATTCACTTACAGAATTTGTAGCTAGCACCTTGATCCCTTGGGACAATGCATCTAATCTCAACTAGGGACCTATATATTCTATCTTAAGTCTTATGTGGATTTTTTGTTTATAATCTTGATGGAGACACAGGGAGATGGATGATAGCAAAACTATGCATTATTATAGAATAAATCCATAGGGCCATATTAATTGGCATCATGGAAAGACACCATCCATCTGGCCTTCAATGGTAACACCTGATACTGATATCAGCATAGTCCATAGCTGCAGTAGGACTACAGATCGACACATGACCCTTGCTGGCAAACAAAACTTTAATACACCAATATATAAACACACTCTAGAAATGGCAATAAAGATAAAACCAGCAATATTTTCTGTAAAAACTATGAATAATATATGATAATATGTTCCATTAAAAGGTATTAACACTGCCCTAGAGATGACCTTGAAAATTCACTGTGTACAAGATACCAAAGTATATGTGAACATTTTTGAACAGTCTAGAAAATGTAACATATAGATAATGAAAATTTATGTAGGTATAAAGAAATATGTGATAATGAAATTTTCAGGTTAATGGTTTTATGTGAACATTATTATACAAAGTATGGTTATCAAAACTCAGCAGTACAAATACTATATATTCTCTGTCATATGTGGATCTTTCTTTTAATATTTAGATGTGTGTTGTTGATGCAAAAACTCAGATCTCACCTCAAAAAAGATAAGAGATAATTTATAGCCCTGGCCTTAGAAAAGACACTCATGTTCCAAGGTGTCTCAATTAGGATTTCTATTACTATAACAAAATGCCATGACCAGAAAGCAAGTTGGGAAAGGAAGAGCTTATTTGACTTACACTTCCAAATTGTTCTTCATCACTGAAGGAAGTCAGGAGAGGAGCTCAAACAGGGCAGGTTCCTGGAGACTGGAGTTGATGCAGAGGCTCTGGAGAAGAGCTCTGCTTACTGATGTGCTCCCCATGGCTTGCATAGTCCACCTTCTTCTAAAACCCAGAATCAGCATCGCAGGGATGGTACCCACCATGGGCTGGGTCCTCCCACATTGACCACTAAATGAGGAAATGCCTTACAGCTTTTGATCTTATGGAGGCATTTTCTCAGTGTGGATTCTTCCTCTGATGACTCTAACCTGTGTCAAGCTGACAAAAAAACCCACCCAATACATGAGGAGAATATAATTTGGTGACATTTTTATAGTAACAGATTAAAAAAAAAAAACCTCATAGAATAAGGCACGTTTCAAACACTTTATTGGAGATATCAGGTAGGTGTGTTATAGCAAAGCCAGAAAACCTCTGCCACAGCACTTAAATGCTACCTGATGAACATTTTAGGGTTTCATTTATTATTCATAATAATGTTAAGCCAGGTACAAGGTAGGTAAGCAAGGCTGTTAAAGGGCATACAGATGTCTCAAATTAAATTGTAATTAGACTGTAGACTTGCAACTTTCCAATATCTCCACAGTCATTGAAGCTCTAATAAGTAAATCAGAATGTTGAGTATAAGGGGCCTTTTTCCCCAGAAACATTTGCTGACAATCTGTGTGTGTGTGTGTGTGTGAGAGAGAGAGAGAGAGGGGGGGGGTATGTGATGTGTGTATCTGTAGGCTTTGGAATTAAGTGAGAAGATATGAGATGAGAGAATGAAGGAAATATTGACAAACAATGGAGGAATGACAGGACTTGGGATATGAACCTGGAAAGGATATTGGGAGTGGAAGGGAAGAGGAAACATGAAAGACAATCAGCCTAAACAAATTCTGACACTTTCTTTGATTGATAAATAAGTAAATAGATAAATTTACTCATATAAAAGATCATCAAGTTAGTTACATTTTTGTCAGTTCTTGTAACATGAAGAGGCCTCTTTTATCAGCATGTTATATTTAGTTAATTTTTTCTTTGACTTTTGATACTTTGATATTTACATCTGATTTTTAGAATCAATAATTTCAACTCATGGAAAATGCCATCAAATAATCTTTTCCATAGTAATTTTAGAGTATATTAAAGTTAAAAAGTCATGCCATGACCTATTGTTTTTCCTTAAAATAAGTTTTACCTTATTTTAAACATTTATTGTTCCAAGTTTGGAATGTCACATGATATTTGTACATATATCTGAAGTACTAAGGATTTTTCAGTGAATATCTAGTTTATACAATGATCAAAACAAAGTAATTAGTGTTTGCATCCTCTCAAGCATTTCACACTTCTCTGTATAGAGATATTCATACACTTCCAGTTATTTTGAAATGTGTGTTAAATTGGTGAAGATTAAACTTCTTGTTCTGTATATATCTAAACACTTCTTCCTATGGAACTATATTTTGGAATTCATTATCCACCCTCCCACTCTTCTTCTACCCTTTGATAGTCACTATTTTATTATTCTCTATTATGAAAACACTTTCAGAGTTTCCACAAATCTTTAGAACCAGAAAGATCAAAGATCTCTAGTATGCTTCATATGTAGGAAAGATTATTTATATGCCTTTTTTACTTTTCAAAAAGACTTGCGTGGTTGGGGAACTCACAGGCAATAAATAGGGATGAATCTATGGCTACTATTTTCCAAGATTGATATATATTCAAACTGCCCTCTGAATTCATATTCTTTTGCCTGAAGTTTAGCACAACTTTTAGTCCTTATCAGAGACATTTATTTGTACAGTAAAGGCTAGTTATTAGAAAGTCACAATAGGTCCTAGTTCGTAGAAAAAGTAACTGTGGAGTGTGTAGCAGCAAATTGGACATTGACATCATCAAACCGACACCAATGACACAGGACTCATTGCATAAGAGGAGATAGAAAGACTGCAAGAGCAATAGGTCAGGGAGGACTAGAACAAAACAGTGTCTTCTGCATTCATGAACTCACAGCAGCTGCAGTCGGTAGTGTAAGACCTGCATAAGGACAAGCCAGCCAAAATTCTATTATGGAGTGGAAGGCATTCACCCATAACTTAGAAGGTATGGAGAGTTGATTTCTTCTGTGGAAGGAGTCAGTTTTTTTCTAGGATCTGATTCCTGGTAGGTGTAGTGTAGACTGGTGGATAGTTCCATATCTAGAAGTACATAGACAGCACAAATTAGAGTACATGTGTCATTAAAAAAGACAAAGTTGGAAGGTTGGGCAGTAGGGACAGATCTTAAAATAGTTAAAGTGGGGAGCTAGGGATGAATATGATCAAAACACATAGTATGAAATTCTCAAATACTTGATAAAATATTTGAAAAAGAAATCATCCTGTGAAAATAAATAATTTATCTGACAGAAAAGAAAATGGGAATATTGGAATGATCTGATCATGAGACTTCATTGTTCCCAGAACATGTTCTTGTACTTTTTCCTTTATTGCCCGTTTTTTGTTGCTCTGTGTTATTCCTCTGTCATTAGTCCCAAATCCCTTCAGAATTTAGTGAGCACAAAACCATTCATCTTCTTCAGAAGACATAAAATGTAATTACTTGTCTATTGTACCTCTGTGACCAATGACAGCTTCATCCTGGCTGCTGCTTCCATGGACTGTTATCTGACCACATGTAACCTATGCAATACCCTGTAATCATGTTCCAGGGACTCTTCACACTGCTCTTTATTGGTTCATATACTAAGGGTTTCCTAGACACTTCTGCAATCTTAGCAATTTTTTTGATTTCATGCAATTAATCACCTTTTCTGTGATGCACTGCCAATTTTTGTCCTATTTTGTGGCAATATTGACATCAATGCTATGGTGCCAGTTGTCTTTTGAGGTTTAACTTTTTTTGAACTGAATCTGTTTTCATTGTTTCCACCATGTTTTTAGTGGCTACTATCCTAAGAATGTCTACCCCTGCAGGATTAGGAAAGGCTTTCACATAGCCACCCTCCATGAAAGCAGTCACCATTTCTATGAAACTCTTTTATCAGTCTGCACATCAGGGTACCAGCAGATCTCAAAAACAGGAAAGTTAGCTTCTGTGTTCTATGGTGTGAAGAGTCCCCTGTTATACCCAGTTACCTACAGCCTAAGAAATCAAGATGTGCGTGAAGTTCTAAAACCCATGGGAATCATATATTTCCACTGAAAAGCTTGACATTAATGCCAACATATTTCAACCAGAAAGATAACAGAGCTCTGAGATTAGTATTAGGAGATGCCACTAGTGTAGGGCACTCAAAGGCATTATTTAATTATCAATAGCATCTGATTACACCACCAACTTATTAAAGAAATGTCTTAATTTCTGCAGTTGTGAATTAAACTCAAGAACTATCACATCCTCATCTCTACTCTATCATCAAGTTAAACCCCAGCGCCAAGTAAACAGGACTCTAAAATGTGTGTTGCTTAAAGCAGAAGAAAGAAAAAAAATCTAAAAATAGGTCAGTGTCACTTTTGGGGGATATGGTAGGAAGACATTCCCTGCCAATATACTTGAGTCTGTTGCTACATCCTTCATTCCTGACTTTTGTGACTTTTTGATGGAGAATGTGCTCTCAAGTTCATTCATTCCCCATGGGAAGGAATTTTGGTCAGATAAATGATCACCACCACCAATGAAGCCTTCCTTTCTTACATTCCCATTGAAATGTAGTGCTGTTCCATGAAGCTTATTCCTACCTTATGCTCAGGACTAAGGATAGTTGTGCCAACCTTAAAGACTTTAAAGTAAATTTTGTTCAATAAATTATAAAATGTTTCTTTGGTGTCATGGTTTGGGGGTACAGTACATTATGGTAGAGAAGGCACTGAAATAGTTCCAGGAGGCCATTATTGTACTGTAGCTGCAGTCAGGATGCAGCAAGAGAGGATGACCAGAGTCCAGAGTAATTTCTTTTTGTACAGTTGAAGAGGACAGCCCACAAAATGGTCCAATGCATATTCAGGGTAGGTCCTCTAATTCTTACATCTACCGCATAAACATGCCCAGAATATGCCTACAAGGTAATTCTAAGTCCTATAAAGCCAACAGTCAATATTTAACCATCAATCAGCATGTCTATTTGCTATTCAATAATTCCTACTCTGAACATTACAGTGCTAGACCCTCCCTACTGAAAGTGTAAGCAAACTGACAATCCTTTTCCAGATAAACTTGCAACTCAGGAAAAGATAGAGACCACATATAACAAGTACAAATAACTAAAATTGGTTTTGGCTTACTTATAAATCATGAGTCATAGAGATTTGGTTTGAAAATCATGACATCTGCTCAAGAGATAGACATGTTTTTATTGTAAAAGTCTTACGTGAAAATTATATTATTTTCCCATATTTTCTTGAAGAAAGAGTTCATGTTTTTCACAAGATAACATGTGTTTTTTATTATAGCGATGTGATCTAATTTGAAAGAAGTAATCTCTTTAACACAGTTTAGTACCTAGTCACATAAAAAATGATGGCTATAATAAATTAGCACTAGTTTTCATTGCAGGTGATACTAAGTTTCTTGTTCTTTTTTTAAAAAGTTAAGGAGAACTCACTCCAAGTGCTGTGCAATCATCTGTAGATGTTTGACTAAAAAAGATACTATGGCTTAGCAGAAAGTGAGTAGCAGTTTGGAAAAGAAGAAATCACAGAGATTCTTCCCACTGACATAAATTTAATTTGTTGTTCCTATTGTTTACACCAATCCCTCCACAGAGTCTTTAGTCTCAACAAAGCCTTAAATAATAACAACAACGATGTGATGAAGATGGAGTTCCTTCCCCCTCAGGTAGATAGCAGAAACTGGGCTTTGGACATCCTGTGAGACTTCCTGAATGTTGCACACTAAGGTTTCACCTCAGCACAGCATCAAGCCTCGTCAGCACAACCATTTCCAAGAGGAGAGATATCAATGTCGGAAGTAGCATTTAGCTGCAGAAGCACTGGGTTACTGGGGAAGATCATCACCATTAACATATGTCATGAATGTTAATGGGATTCACAGGAGTCGTGAACTAGAGATAATTGTCCCCCAAATTACAATTCGTATGTGGATAAGGCAATGACAATGGGAAAACAGCTGGAAATTAAGATATCATGAGTAATCTTGCACCTGTCCACCATAGAAATAAAAATATACTCAAGGATGTCAGGATTCACAAAAGAAAAAGAAAATCAATTAAAAGAAAAATTCTACACTGGGATTTTTGTAAGGAAAATAAGGAACACTGGATAATTCTTTACTGTAATCTAAATGTTAATATCGTTGCCCACATCTTTTCTCCAGGAGGGATAAAGGTAGAGAGATGTGATCCAACAACACTAGGAAACCCAGGAAACACATATAACTAAATGCATTCTCCAGTTATCAATCAAACAGGATATAATATTATAAAATAATTTAAAGGGTTTCAAGCAGGGAAGTGGTGGCACACACCTTCAATCTCATCACTTAAAAGACAGAGTTACGTTGGTTTGAAAGACCCCAACCGATTTTTCATAACAAACTGGATGAGTTGGGTAATGGAAAACTACAAAGCATGGTAAACTGCACTCCAGCAGATTCTTCCTCCCCTTCCCCCCCCCCACAGGGCAGGAAGGCTAGCAATTATCAGAACTGGTCACAGTCTTCTAAGCAGATGATTATCAGAACCGGTCACAGTCTCCTAAGCAGATGATTATCAGAACCGGTCACAGTCTCCTAAGCAGATGATTATCAGAACGGTCATAGTGAATGATTACCAATCTGCAAACTAAACCACAATTGGACAAGCAGGATGCCAGGATGCCACAAAGCCAGAGACAGTAGGATGTCATGTAGGATGTCACATACTTGAAATTTTTTGAAAACAGGGCTGGATTATGTTAAATTCATTCTGGGTTGACTATCTAGACCAATCCCAATTGTACCCATACCCCATATTATAATTTATGTAAAACTTGTGATTTTGTCTATAAAATCTTGCTTGCATGCATACTCGGGGTGCTTAGCTATCCCAAAGCTGGGCACCCGCCAGTGCAATCATGAAATAAACCTTGTGCTTTTGCATCTGATGGCCTGGTATTGAGCCTGGGGGCTTCTCGGTGACAAGACCACTTTGAGGGTTTTTCAGGTTCTGAATTCAAGGCAAGTCTAGTCTACACAGCAAGTTCCAGGACAGCCAGAACTACATAGAGATGAACCTTGCCTTGAAAAACAAACTAAATAAATAAATGGATAAATAGATGAATAAAGCATTTCATATAAAGTTTAAAGATGTTGAGTAGAAAATGAATTTACTATTGTAATTACGTCATAGGCAGGACTTACATTCTGAAAAAAACAAAACAAAACAAAACAAACAATAAACAAAAACCAGAGTGGCCTTGTTGTTTAGAGATCACACTAAAATGTACTGTTCACTTATGAGTGTATTGTGACACTTGCGGTCTTCAAAATATAAAATTCCTAATTGAGAGAAATTTTATTTTATTTAGTGAATACTGTAACTATATTTTAAAAGAATTTAAGGAAGAGGTCTCCTGCATCCATACATTCAAGGCGGTTTCTCATTTTCTCTTCCATGAGGTTCAGTGTGGCTAGATTTATATTGAAGTCTTTGATTCATTTGGACTTGAGTTCTGTGCATTGCAGTAGATATGAATCTATTTGCATTCTCATACATGTTGACATCCAGTTATGCCAGTACCATTTGTTGAAAATTCTTTCTTTTTTCAATTGTATAATTTTAGTTTATTTGTCAAAAATCAGGTGTTCACAGGTATGTGGATTAATATCAGGGTCTTCAACTTGATGCCATTTGTCCACTTGTCTATTTTTGTGCTAATACCACATTGTTTTTATGGCTTTAACTCTATAGTGGAGCTTGATGACAGGGATGATGTTGACCCTGGAAGTTCCTATATTTTACAGGATTGTTTGGACTATCCAGGAGTTTTTGTTTTCCCATATGAAGCTGAGTATTATTCTTTCAAAGCAGAGAATTGTGTTGAAATTTTGATGTGGGCTGTATTGAATCTGTAAATTGCTTTTGGTAGGATTCCCTTTTTTATTAGGTTGATCCTACCTAACAAAGAACCCTCAAGTATGCATGCACAAGTGCATATGCAATCCACAAAATAAAGCAAGGATTTCATATAACATATTGGATGAACTGGTTTCAGGTTGAGACTGAAAGTTTGTGAAAGATGTTTTAAATTTATTTTATTTTTGAGTCTTACAAAATCTTAATTCTCCTACCTTATTAAAGAATGGGTGTTTTTAATATTTTAAGAAACAGTTTGGGATAGTTTGTTAGGTAACAAAAATTGTATGATGTACCAGGACATGGAATACTGCTTAGTTAGGAATATAAAATCCATGACATGCAACTCAAAAGGTTGGATATAATGGGACTGACACTAGCTCAATTGATGAAGTGGTCATGAGGGCCAGAGTTTGATCCCCAGACCCATGTGAAATGAACAATATGGCAGAGTGCTTGTCATTCCTGCACAGGGAAAGGAGAGAGAGAAGGAACCCTCAGCTTCACTGGCTAGCCTGGAAAACTGGGTGTGCTTCTAGATCATCAGAATGTCTGTCAAAAAAAAAAACCCAAACATATATACACAAAGTTGACATGGGTGTACTTCCATGGAAATGCATGCATGTACACAAGTTAGACTCTCTAGTTGTTCCTTTAAGAAGATAAGCTTTGCAGTGACTGATGGGGCCACAGCTATGTCAACAAGAGCTATTTTTCAAGCTGAAACACCATGGGGAAGGGCTCTAGCCATATAATTTGCATTTTAAGAATTTACTTCCCAATCCCAGGACAAAGTTAATCAATTCATTGAATTCTCATAAACAAACTCAGATATTTACAACCAGTGTCCCCACTTTGCAGGTTACAGAAACTAGAATGGGAAAAGTTTTCCTGTGGCGATATAAAGATTATCCAAGCTGAGGTTATTGTATTGGCACTGTTTGCTCTGAGTCATTCATGATTAACCACTATGTTTAGCTGTTTTACAAAGTATGATTGAAGTTACCCCTCAGAATTACACACATGCATATACATGGAAGCTGTTATTGGAGATTTCCTAAACCCTCTATCTAATAAATGCACTATCAAATATTTATGAAGTGCTTGAATTGATAAATTGTCTATGGTGAAAAACTCAGGATCAGGGATGCCAGCTTAAGCATCCCTTCAGGGATGCTCTTGTGTAAGGCATTGAGTTACCTTTGACATCACTTAGCACAGAGAAAGAGACTACAAAAATGACAGGGAGTTACTGCGGAAACACACTTAGAACGCTGACTTTGATAATATAGCTTTAATGACAGTGAAGAATGACAAAGACAGGATACTATGGGGAAAGTTCATTTCTTCCCTTGCTTTCAGGATAGGGACTCAAGGTCTTATCATCTGGTTGTGGAAACTAGATAGGCATGTAAGTTAAGTGGCTCTTAGATGCTACCATGCATTTCCACGTGAAGAAAATCACTGCGTTCCATAGTAACTCTTTTTTCCTAAAGTAACTTTTGGAGACACAGAACACAGAATAGGGCCTATGTGTTGTGCTTAAACTGATCCATGAACAGTGAGCTGAAAGCTACCATAATCTGATCCTGGAAAAGGCATCAGATTCACCCAGCTACATAAGAAGGTCCTAGACTCATGGGCTGCTCTGTCTTGAGCTGGATTTTCTTTTCTTTCCCTTTATTTTTGTGAATGAACACTAGGTAAGTCCTTTTCTTTGATTTCTATGCCTCTAATGTGTCCATTTACCATAAGACATTCAACAGTCTTTATGAAGACCTATAAAGTTTTTCTAAATTTGACCCCAACTTATACCTAAAGTTTCTTCCTGTGAGACACACCCCAAAGTAAAATTACATTGAATCAGCTAAATTTTAATTTGTTTATTCATTGCATTTTCCCACATTGCTTTTTCCACTTGGGGAGGCCCTCCTTTCCTAAAGCGTGAGGAGGAAACATCCTCATCTTTTATTCTGAGGCTGAGATGCTCCGGGACTCCTTGATGCTCCCACTGAGGATGAGGCAGATCTTTCGTGTGAATTCCTGTCTTATTACTCTTTGCCCTCACAAGAATCCACATAGCACACCCATGTATGGATTCTAATTTCAACCCTTCTTTTAGATGTTGTGTGTTTTTTGGGTCAAATAAAAGGTGAGTTTAAAACATTCATAAGAAGTTCAGCAAGTTCACTTTGTTTGTCAAAAATAATTAAGTAAACAAGCTATCAAAATTGATTATTAAGGTAGTCATAAGGCTTTGCTTAATACTTCTCTTTAATGTAGATTAGTTATATACTGGAATAATTTGTCTTCGTGTTTCTAAGTAAAGAATAATGGCAAAGTAGACAAAACAATTATCTTGGTGAAAAAAATACATTAGCAAAGACATTGTGGAAGCTACTAAATTTTTTTAAATGTAGTATACCTGGATAAATATTCTTGGTTTGACATAATTATAGAATAGAAGAATATTGAATCCCAACCTCTATTCTTTATTTACCTTCTTTTTGGGAGATTCTCTAAAGAGTTACTTTAACTAATCTTATAGCCCAAACTTTTCACTATTTTAAATCATTTATATTACTTTATCTCATTTTTTACAGTTTTAATATTTACTCTTTCTCATCCTTATATTGGACCTAATTTTATATATTGATTATCCAGTTGAATTGTTCATGGGAGTATTCATCGCCAAGTTGAATTGTTCATAGAAGTACTTCATTGCCTACTATGACTTTGATGTGTAATAATACTTTTCATCTTAACATCCCCATTTCACATTTTGATTTATGTGACCACAAGGTACTGGTAATAATAGCATTTTTCCACTGAGAATAGTAGAGTGATTATAGATTTTTGTGATATAGACAAAAACTTCTGTACACAGAGATATATGCTCTGGACCAGTTTTATAAGTCCTCAGTTAAACTCTGATAAAGCATTATATCTTCAGCAGACAGAGGAAAGAACTACAAGAAAGAACTTCAGAGAGAGATCAGACATTCTGTCTTGGGCATGAGGAATTTAATGTGATAGGGAGACATTTAAGTAGAGATGTCTGGCAGACAGTGAAAGATAAGAACCCAGAAATAAATAAAGAGGCCAGAAACAAGATATAGCTCCCTATCAGCACAGACAGAAAGCTGGGGGGAAATGAGGCAGCTGTGATTTTAAGGAGGTCAAGTGCTGAGAAAAATCCAACAACCATAAATGACCAGCAGCATCCATAAAACACATAATTTGGTGTATTATTATTTGTACAGCTTTTTGCCATTTATGTACAGCCTTCACCTGCATTATGTAATGGTGGTAATGTGGAAATAGTGATGATCATTGTTATTTGGCAGAAGCCTATGGTCTGGCCGATTGACTGAGTTGCAATGTGTTGAATAGGATGGAAACATCTCCTAAAACACCCCAGACCATCTAATCAAGAAACATAATAGAAAGGAATAAATTTGAATAAAGGTCCTACTGCAGTTTTCTTTCCTGATCATCAGGTTGTCTGTACATCGGAGTCAGCTTCTCTGAGCATTTCCATTGTAACCAACTGTCAGGCCTCTCCATGGTCTGAGCACATCCTGTTTCCAGTCATCTAATCCTCTCAACTATAAGAGTTACAGTAAATACTTGCATGGTGATCAAATGTGCTAGAAAGACTAAATCAACTCCTATTCACAACTCATGAGTAAGAACTAATAGCATTTGAATTTCATGGATGAGAAATGAAGAGAAAAGGTAAAGTCAATAATAAATCCTAGAAATGGCATTTGAACCTAACCTTCGTGTGTTTTTGTGTCTGTGTCTGACACTGAACAGTGGTTCTCTAAAAGCGAGAATAATTACTGTTAAATAGTGGAATGTTTAATATGCTGTAAGACAGGGATTCATTTATTTATAAAAGTAAATAATAACTATGCCTTTGTTAATAAGTAGTGTACTATACAGATTGGGCATAGCAGCACATAAGAACAAAGGTTTGTCAACTAGAACTATGTTAGTCTTCAGAAAGCCCTGATGGAGGACCACAGCTGTGTGCCATGAAAGTCTATATTCATGCATGTATAAAATGTTTATATTTAATTATGAACCAAAATACATTTCAGTCAAGATGTTCCACATGTGGTAATTCAATAAGATTTTACAATGTAGCTGAAAAATTCTTGTCACCTAGTGACATTTGTCAAAATTGTCATGTGATTCATTACAGATATAAACACACTTATTTCAGTTCCAGTTTGTTGTGATTTTTTTTTTTTCTGGGAAAATGTGAGCAATGTCTGTTTTCTCTAGATAGGGAAGTGACCATAAAGGAAGTAAGTGATTATGTCCAAATGTAATTTAGTGAACTAATGATTTTATTGTAGTTCTACTAGTAGTATGGGTAAGGAGTTGATTTACAGGGGCTGTGATAACTGACAGGCATTTGCATCAGACACCATCGCACCACAGCAGATATGGGTGGTGCAGAATTGGAGTTTCGTGCATGACCTGCATGCAGCTTTGCTGGTGAGAGAGTCTCCTCTCTATACCAGTTATTACTGCTTCTGAAATCTGGTTGGCAGAAGGAAGATTAATATATGTTTACTTATGATTATTGTATGCTTCAAGTACTTCCTGAAGCTCATAAGTTGTTTACTTCCTAAGCCTTGTAAGTTTAATTTACTTCCTGTGTCTGAATGAGAAAATAGAATTGAATGTTTTCTATAGAAAAATTTGCTCCAAAAATATTTCAATGAAAATGTAGTGTTGAGGTTCATGTACTGTAAACCCCACATTGTGGCAATAACTGTTGTGGTCCAGTCTCAACTGGGTTCACAAGTTCCAGGATAGGGAAATGTGGATTAGAAATGTTAGGTAAGAGGAATAGAGATATGAAAGAAATACAGATACATTGGATAGTCCAGTGAATACTGAATTTGTACATGTTTATTTTTTATGATATTTAAAGAAAAGGAGAAGAAGGTAAAAGACTTCTTTATCAGGATACAAGGAATAAACAAAGTGATTACCATCTAAATACCCAAAACACCAAGTACCCACACTCTAGGTCAAGGTATCCTGTTAATGCCACAACTTAAGTCAACTCTCCTGTCAATAACTTTGAAGGAGCAAGACTAGGCTTGAACTCTCTTACCTTTAGTCAAGATGGAATAAATCCACCTCTGTGGGCTATCATAAAACCAAAAACACCAAATTACCACACCCTAAGTCAAGATATCTTTGTTAGGAGCCACACTTTAAGTCAAATCTCTTGTCAATAGCCTTGAAGGACCAAGAATAGGCCTGAACTCTGACCTTTGGTAAAGGCAGAATGGATCCACTTCTGTGGGCTCCCACAATATTCCTCCCTTTTTAATTTATTGATAAAAGCCTGTGCTTCTGCTACAGGTCAGACAATTGTGTGTCTTAGGCCATCTTCTTCCACTTTCCAGACATAACCATCATTGGTACATAGATTTTGTCATGCATGTCCTGTCTTGGATTGCCTAGAGGGAAAAAGATCTTACCTATCATTAACCAAGACTCTCTGTAAATAAAGGTTTAAGGGAAGATGTGCACCTAGACACTGTGTACCTCTAAGAAACTTTACATCTAGAGAGGTCACAGAAAACTAGATAATCATATGCAAGCAGATAGTGCTTTGCAATACACATGCTCCCATGACTACAGTATCTCCTAATAAAGGAATGGAGGTTGACGAAGATGGGATGGCCTTTTAAAATTGGTCTAGAATGGCTCTAACAGTTTTAGCTGCATCAAAATCAAACTTGTCCTACTAAACATATCAAATCTAATAATTCATTGGCATTATGTCAATTTTTTTCATATAAGTTGTAACTTTTTTCTAACCAGAAACATCTCTATAGTGAACCAAAGTAATTACAAACATTTACAGGTCAATATCATAATTCTAGTATGGAAGTTAACAATAAACATATGATTTGTCAAATCACAATTCTTTTAAATCTATTCTAATCAAAAGACGAGAAAAGGTTTCTGTGATGGGTGAGCTATGAGTCTTTTTCCTTTTTCTATAGTCCAAATGCATTGCTACTTCTAACTTTTAAAGATAATCTTGAATTGTCCCAGTCTCTGAGTAGCAGCAAAATCTTTTATGTCATTCCTCTTCATCTAGAAGAGGGGCTTCAGTCACTCTTTGCCTCCATAATAGTGTTCCATTGTCTTAACAAGTCTCTTTGCCCTAGAGGGGAAATTTCTGAGGTTTTCATTCTCAGGACTTCTATTTCAACAGCAGATTGAACACCATACTGGCAAAAAATGAGTTATGTGTCTCAAGTTAGAGTATGGATAAACTGCCAAATATTCAGTCAGCATTCCAGAGCTGGCTCTAAAGTAAATAGGACTCACTAAGGTCTGGGAGTTTGTCCAGTAGGTCCACCAAGAAATTGGGTATCATGAACTGTGACCATGATCTTCCTTGCTTTCTCAGACTTCAGCCTGACATTAGAGGGTCAGGAACACAGGTTCAGCAGTCTCACTCTGTCTCTTCTGTGGGGGCACCAGCTGCTATGATGTCATCTGTGCTGGCATCTTTCTATTGCACACACCCGACTAGATGTTCCAGAACCCATTGTGCCTCATTTGCCCTTTGTGAAAAAACACAGACTGCCCTTGACCCCATATTAAAATAGGGTCGGGTCATTACCATAATCCAGTGCAAGGGCCTTTCCACTTTGCTTTAGTGAAGGTCACTCTGGTACAATCATGCCAATATGTATCTGCAGAGATTGCTCACAGGTATCCACTTTCAAGAAATTTAGAGTGAAAAAAGGCATTATATGGCAAATGAGGGAGTAATTCCCCTGCTTTTACCTTTTGAAGTTCTGTTTTCAAGGAGCCATGGGCACACTCCACAATTCATTGTCCTTGAGGATTATAAGGAATGTCTAGTTTTTGTTCAATATTCAACTGGAAGCAAAGTTGCTGAAATACCTTACTAATATACCCAGATCCATTATACGTCTTTATAGTTTTAGGAATTCCCATATATGAAAACTACTTTAAGTAATTAGTTATCACATGCTTAGTGGCCTCTCCATTGTAGCAAAATCATGTATACGTTAGATGTACAGTTTGCTATTCCACTAAGGTTTGGGCCAGTATATGCTGTGATGTGTAGAAATGAGTAAGGCACAAAGCTGCTAAGCTACACATTCTGAGAAAAGATCTATATATGTTGACAGGAGACATAACATGTTATAGTATATATAGGAAAGTTATAGACCTTCATAGACATGTAAAGTGAAATTAGAGTCCCTTCGTTTAAACAAAGACCAAGAGAAGATTATCATCTCAGAAAGAGCCTTGGTGTATAAGCTCAAAGGTAAAACATTTCAAAGGGAAAAAAAAACCAACACAAATAACAGTTACATCAATCTTAACTGACGGTCAGAGTAACCTTGCAACATCTGTTTGGATAGAACATAGTAGTCATTTCAGATACAACATGATGATTAATTTTTACTTGTACCTGTATTGGTTAATTTAGTTTCTGTATTGTCTTTGTACAAACATTAATTACTTTGGTCTTTTGGTTTTTCATGGTCCGGGTCATGAAATATACCAATTATGATGCCAAGGCAAACAGGGCTACTGAGGAGTCTGGCAGGCCTAGGGGTGTAAAGCAGAAAAGTAAATGCAGTCAGAACAAAATGGCGTTACTCATGTCACTTCAGTGGTCCAACCAACGTTCCGTTTTCATATGTATCCAGTGATGTGAGCTTTTGAGAAGAACATTATAGAGTTGTGCATGATTGAAAGCCTAGAACATTGAACATACACAGTCACTAATGGTCAACCTAAGGAGCCGGCTTGAGTCTACTGTCTTGCTCTAATGAGGATTAAAAATGCAGACTATCTTGTGAATGGAGGAAATGCGAGCAAGCTTCCAAGGTGATTTACAGAAATGTGAGAAATTAAGGAAATGTCAACAACTAAAGAAAAGAAAACCTGGAGAGTAAAAAGGTTTCCAAGAAGTAAAAAAGTCAAATTTTCTTTCCAGGAATTTTATACTTTGATAGAAGAAACTGGAGAAAGACTAAGGTAATTGCTTCTGTTGGTATTAATGGGCTGACCAATGGAGGCTAGCATGTTGTAGGAATATCCCTGGGACCCAATCAGGGAGGTGATCATGGACTGTTTATGTTGTGCCTATATTGTGGTGGTAGTCAAATTCCCTAGTTTTACAACTTTGACTTGTCCTTTGAAAGCTTTTACATTAAATACCTTCTACTATAACCTCAAGCTGCTTTTGCTACCACCAACCATACAGGTGTCTCAACAGTATTCCATGGGCTGAGTGGTTTTGTTCTTACGATTATATTATCCAGCTTAATGTTATCATAGTAACATAGCTATGCAACCAATTACTCAGTATTATTAACATGGCAATTTTCTCCAATTTATTGTATGGGCTTTATGTAACTGCATTAAAAATTTTCATGGGTGTCTCTGTGTATTTGCAGGATTATGTATTGTATATGATTACATGCAGATCAATGACAAAATGTCTCTCGTATTATGAAGTTCAACCTCTAGGGCATGATATAGTTGTTGCTTTCCTGAACTCTCATGGGTATGAGCATGCACAAGAGACCTGCATGAAACGTGAACCATGAATCTTCCATCACAGAAGTGGAAGAAGTCAACAGAGACGCAGGATTTGAAGAGGTTAATAAAGCTACTAGGAAGAGAAGCCTAAGTTGCACATTCTCTGTACGTAATCTAAATGAATGTCACTATTTCACAAGCAAGAATTCAAGGGAAAGTTGCTCTGGTTTGTTTTGGGTGCACCATCTGACGATCACAGGCGTTTTTTCTTTTCTCAGGAAAAAAACAAATAAATCATATAAAATACAAAAGTTCAAGTGGTCCTTTTGACACCAAATATGGTTAAAGTTGTTATTCTCAATGTTAACAACTTTCCAGAGCTACATCTGTCAAGGGTTTGGGTTGGGGATTAGGTTTCGGGTTTAAGGATTAGGGCTAGTGTTAGGGTTTGCTTCAATGCCTTGGGTACCAGCTCCCAGCAGTGTAGGCCTCAAAGGGAATCCACATATTAGACTTTAATATGAGGGAGTTAGAGAAAGACACTCACACACTCTCTTGATGGTTTTCTTCTTTATTTTCTTCTTTCATGTTCTTCTGTATTATGATTTTGTATTCTATATTTTCTGTTCTTATCCCTATCCAGAAATGTTTTCTTTGTCTTCTGATGTTTTTCTTCTCTTCTCTTGATGTTTTCCTTTTAACTCTTTCTAATTCTATCTTTATTCTTGATGTTTCTCTTCTAGTTCTCTCATTCTTGATGTTTTCCTTCTAACCCAATTTAACCCCATCTAACTCTATTCTTTCCCTTACACCTTGTGGTTATGTTCTGTTTTTCAAGTGAATAAATGCAAGTATAAAACAGAATGTTTTCCATATCTGCTACATGATTAAACATTTTATATATTACAGGTAAAAAACAAATTATCCAAAGAACCCATAAACATTCATACCTAAGCAACTTGTTATAGATTAACTGTCTAGGCAAATAAGATATTCAGTCAAATCTTTTACTGCCAGGTTGTATTTTGCAGTTACAAAGAAAGGGGCAATTACTTTATGCTTATAGTGAAATGTAATCTTATAAGGGGTCTTAAGGAAATCATAAACCTGAACTTTTATATACGAAAAAGAATCAGTCAGCTCTTCTTTAAATCTTTAGGGTACATACCCACTCATCAATATTTCTTATATCAGGAGATTGAGGGCAGAAATTGGTATAAGGAATTAATCACCATCTTTGGTCATCAACCAACCCTAGCAAAAAAAAAAAGCACATCACTTAAGGATAACAGGGCTGCTTTGTTCTTGTTCCCTGACCTAAAGAGTTCCTCATTCAACTATGTGCCTTTCTAAAACTTTAAACTGTCTTGTTGGTTTTTTTTTTTTTTTTTTACTTCAAAGCTATTTGACAAAAACATCCAGCTTTAAGTTAATTTCAATGCTTTGTTTCAGCTATTATGCACTCTGAAATCTTTGAACATATCTTCCAACATTAAGGTTAAATGATTTCAAGCTGGCTGTGCTGCTGGGACTCAGTTGTTCTTAATCATTAACCTATGCCACAGTCTATACAGCTCCTCAATAGAAACTCATTTATTTTAGTTGTGTGACACTTCCTGATTTTGTTACCTATCATCAAAGCTCTATTTAAATTAACATTATTGTTATAAATTTGACAGTACAATTTAGGAAGAAGTCACCTTCATTATAGTCCACAAGTAAAAATGCCCAGTAGAATGGATTATTTCCATGAGATAAACACTCTATATCACAGGCAGTGGGGATCTCCCCACACCTGTTCGCACCATTTTAGATGCCAGAGAAAGATAGCTACAGCAAACATGTAAAGGCATAGCAGAAACAAAAGACATTCTGGAATATGTGGTCTCAGAACCTTTTCTATCTGAGACTCACCCATCACGGAGTTACCTCCTTGTGGGCTGATGCCTTGAACTTCAATTGTCATTTGCTGCACTTCTGACTGCCACAGTACTTTAGGATTCAGCATTAAAATTAGGGTTTGATTGAGGGCTCCATTTAGGTTTAAAGTTAGGGTTTAGAGTTAGTGTTTAGGGTTTGTGTTAGGGTTTAGAGTTAGTGTTTAGTGTTAGGGTTAGGGTCATAGTATGGTTTGGGTTATAGATAAGGCAGAAGCTTATTGGTGTAAGTTGAAGCTTGAAACTAAAATGGAGTTAATAAAAAA
>PVIU01006094.1:0-105544 GCA_004026605.1 Ondatra zibethicus | reverse complement strand
TTGTGCAACCACTTTGGAAATCAGTGTGGCGGTTTCTCAGGAAATTGGGAATCAACCTACCTCAGGATCCAGCAATACCACTCTTGGGAATATACCCAAGAGATGCCCAATCATACTACAAAAGCATTTGTGCAACTATGTTCATAGCAGCATTATTTGTAATAGCCAGAACCTGGAAACAACCTAGGTGCCCCTCAATCGAAGAATGGATCAATAAAGTGTGGAATATATACACATTGGAATACTACTCAGCGGTAAAAAAAACAATGACATCCTTAAATTTGCATGCAAATGGATGGAAATAGAAAACACTATCCTTAGTGAGTTATCCCAAACCCAAAAAGATGATTATGGTATGGACTCACTCATTAGTGGACCCTAGCCATAAACAAAGAACATTAAACTTATAGCTCACAAGCCTAGAGAAGCCAAATAGCAAGGTGAACCCAAAGAAAAACATATAGATACTCCTACATTGATTTTCTTTAAAAAGAAAAATGTAATTTTACCTTTTTTTCTTGTAGCACTAGGGATAAACTTGGGGCCTACCCCATACTAGGTAACTGTACTGGGCTGTATAACAGCTCATCTTCTATTTGTGTTCTATTTCCTCCTAATATTATTAATAGTTCCTATTAATAATTAGATATATCTCTAAATATAGACTTTATGACTGGTATAAAATACAGAAAACAAATACAAAGTTTTGTCAGCAACCTATGTCCTCCATGTATTGAGTATGTGAGAATTGAGCTCAATGAGTGTACAGACAACTTCAATGATATTCAATCCATGCTCTAAGCTATAAAAGTGCAATACAGGACAGAAGGGCAACGAGGCAAGAAAGGCACACTGCATATTTTTGTTCACCTAATGACATGTGCATGGTTTATTTTTTTAATTTATTTATTATGTATATAGTGTTCTGGACACCAGATCTCATTATAGATGGGTGTGAGCCATCATGTGGTTGCTGGGAATTGAACTCAGGACCTCCAGAACAGCAGTCAGTTCTCCTAACTTCTGAGCCATCTCTCCAGCCCTGTGCATGGTTTCTTATTCATTTTTATACTCATTCACCTGGTCCTCAGTGTACTCCATGTGCCAGAAATGGAGAAGTACCAGGAATACTAACCCTATTTCCAACCACCTTAGCTCAAACAAGAACTTTATTTTCTGATTCTGGGGATGACTCCCAGGGCCTTGTGCCTGCTGAGCACAAGGTATGACGTATAGCATACCATCAGCCACAAGTGGGAACGGTGCAGTGAATTTTGCTCCTGAAGACCACTCTCTACAATTTAAAATAATACATTGAGATTTTTCTTTTTGAGCATTTAGTTGGCACACAAAATCTATTTCATCCTGTCCAATAAGAAAATTAGTTTTACTAGAGCTGGGAATGTAGCTCATTTGGTAGAGTGCTCGCCTAGCATACACTATAGAAGCCTGGGGCTTGATCTCCAGCACCACGTACACTGGGTGGGTGGTGCACACCTGCAGGCTCAAGACTTGAGGGTCAGAGGCAGGAAGATCAGAAGTTGAAGTTCATCTCCTCCTACAAGTGGATTCGCCTGGGTTACACAAGACCCTATCTCAAAAAAAAGAAAGGAAAATCAGTGTGATTCAATAAGCATTAAAAGCCCTACGTGGTTTAAAAATAATGCACTTGGGAAAGAGAAGTAGGAGGATCAGAAATTCAAGGTTATGGTTGACTACTTGGCAGGTTTGGGGCCAGCCCGATCTACAGGAAACCCTGTCTCGAAACAAATGTTGAGGTACAAAGACAAGAAGCCAAGATCTGTCTCTTTTACAGAATTCACAGTTTACATCGAAAGCTTCAATTATCCCACATCAACGGCAGGTATAAAGGCCATCTCTTAATGTAGGTTCAGGTGCTTTGACTCTAACGCCATACAATCAAACCCTGCCCTTGCCATGGCCTCTGAAATCGGCATGGTAGCTGTAATGCTTCACACTAAAAGTAGGCATCCAACACATGTTGTTGATTAAAGAGGGGGCTGGAGGATGCTGGAGTGAGGACCGGTGGCAAGAGGTGGCTCTCTTTAATTAACACTCTGTTGGGAAGAATCCCAGGCTCCCACTGGAATCACCCATGCAACTCAAAGGGAGTGCAGCGGTTCTATTTGCAAGCCAGTGTGATGAGAAGTGTTTCCACTGAGTCATACTTTTCAAAAGTCATCGTTTTCCCCTTCTGTAAACAAATGCCCATTAATGTGTAGGCTGTGACTTTCTTAGAGCCAAATAAAAATAGCTCAGCCACTGGGTGGTATGCAATTTGCTATGTGTGCTTTTAATTTACAGAACCAGTGCCTGCTTGTCGCTCGTGTCAGGCAAAGAGAAAGGAAATAATTAGAAAGTAAACTAATGCGGGAAGAAGATATCTGTGATACCCAAGTCTTCCTCAGAAGCTACAGACATGCTGTTTGCTCTACCGCATCCAAATACACAACAAATGATGTCTCCGACCTCAACTATTTAGACTGGAAATTGGCCAAAAAGGCAGCTGACACTAGCTTCAAAAGTCACTTTCTCAGCCAGCTCTGACTCAAAAAGAAACCTTTTTTATGAACACATTTCTTCATCTCAAGCAGATTCTTATTATTCTGTTTTGGCTGCACATAGAAAGGAAAGCAGCATCTCCTGGCATGACCATTTGCTAGAAATTTAATGTCAGATAAATAGATGGTGCTGAACTAAAATTAGTAGGATATTGACTGCAAAGTTCAAATCACTTCAGTATCTGTTGTCTTTAGTCTTTTTTAACAAACGAGTGTTTTTTTCTCTAAGTATATGACACCAAAATGTATAGTGTATTCATTTGTAAGGAGACTGAACAAAAGCGGTTCGCGTTTTTCTCCTGTCCCCTGTGTATCTCTAGGGGCTCTTGACATAACAGTAAGTAGAATACACTGCTTGCTGTTTACCTCAGGAGCTAAGATAAATCAGGATACAAATGTTAAAGGCACCAATCCCTATTACTGGCTGATCCTCTTGCAGTTAAAGGCTGGGGCACACTACCTGTGCCTGGGGACCCCGGTCTATATGGCCAACTCCCAGGAAAGTATGGATACAGACTGAAGGAGGAAAGAGGTGGTACAACAAGACCCCGTTTCCTGATTTTTCTCTGGCTGCTCAGTGAAAGTCTTATCCCAGGATCAAAATGTTGTGTAATATCTTGATTTCAGTCTGACAATAAAGTTTGCTTTCACTCAGAGGGCGGAGCTAGCCACTAGCTGACCAAAAGTAACCACAGTGGTCTTGGATTGAGGACAGATAGGAGACAGGAAGTAGTCAAGTTGGGGCTAAGAGAGGATCTCAAGCCTCCTGGGTTGAGGAACAGACTAAAGAGGAGGTCGCTGGTGGCTTCTCCGCTTCTCCGATCATTCAGGTTCTTACCCCAATATCTGATTCCTGACTTTTTATTAATGAATACTTAGGTAAATGCTTCACCAAAGCCACAGTAACTCTTGAGACTTAGAAAGGCTCTGTGATTCAGAGGCTAGGTGAGATTTGAAAGCTTGGCCACAGGAAAATGGTAAGATTCAACCAGCTCTGTCCACCATCTACTTCGGCCTACTAGCTGACTATTTTCCTTCTGGCCCTACCCCCAGTGCAAGGGAAAAACTTCCTTCAGCAAACATAATGAAAGGCACAAAACTGTGATACCTGCCGCTAAAGTCTTTTGCAAACTGAGGCTATTCCTGCTGGTGACAGCATTCATAACTATAAATTAACTTGTCCACATTCATGGCTTTGGCATTGTTTCTCTGGGAAATCAAAAGGAGAGAGGGAGACAGAGAGAGAGAGAGAGAGAGAGAGAGAGAGAGAGAGAGAGAGAGAGAGAGAACTTCTTGCCTAGTGTGGTGGTAGAGACCTATAATCCCAGAACTCAGTTTAAGGACAGTCTGGCCTACGCTGTGAAACCCTGTCTCAAAAAGAAAAACTTAATGTGTAGTTAAATTTTAATTTTAAATTTCAAGTAAATGACAAATGATTTTTGGTATAAATATGCCCCAAATATTGCTTAGTGTTTAATCTGACAATCTTATTTTCAGAGAAGCATGAATGAATAAATTACTCCAAATGAATTGCTGGAAACAAGATTAAACAGAAAGACGAGGGCAACATGGCTCATAGTCAGTGGGTTACAGTGAAAATAACATGGACTTTGGAGCAGACCAGATCCATAATTGGAACCTAACTCTTTGTTTTTGCAGTTCTGAGCGTGGGGAGGCTAACTTAGAGTTTTCATTTCCCCTTATCAAAGAAACAATGGGGGGTTGAGAACGGAAGAGGGACTTACCCTTCTTTCAATGGTCACTGGTATGTGGGTTGCGTATGTAGCTCTTTCAAGATGAAACTGGGGCCGGGAATTGTGGCTCAGTGGCTCGAGTGCCTGCAGAGCATGCGTGAAGCCCTGGGTCTGATCCCTGGCACTACATAAAACCGAGTGTGGTAGAAGTTCAAGGCCAGCCTGGGCTGCATGAGACTGTCTCAAAACCAAAACTCCTATTTACAGATTCGAGGCCTCTGTGCTCTGTAGATAAGTCATGCTGTCACTCGGGAGTCTAAGACCTAACATGAGCACATTATTGTCACATGCAACACCTGTTGGGGTCAAGAGGGGAAGAAGTGAAACCCGAGGTTGCTTGGCCAACAACAGCTAGAATATCCTCTCAGGACTGCTGGAACAGGGCTAGGAGCAAGCACTGAGCAGAGCAGCAGGCACAGACCCAGAAAGAGAAAGGCGGGCATAAACTGGCGGTACAGCAGGGCTGGAGATTGCTTAAGAGTTCCGCTCTTTGCTGGGGTTTTTCACCTTACAACTGGTATAATTATGTAAAAAAAAATGTGGTATTGCCCTTTTTTTTTGTCAAAGCTACTTCCCTCCATCTCCATTTCTTCATCCACAGAAGGAAGCGGTGGAGCAGATGAAGCTTCGACAAAATAGCTAGTTCCTCCTTTCCAAGGCCTGGCAGAAGCCTGGCCTCTTGCTGAAAGGCTCGGCTCCGGATGTCTAGAGGGGGCTCATCTCTCTGCCTAGATTAAAACAGAGCCTACCTTGAATATGGCTCAGCAATACAGCACTTGTCTAGCCTGTGTGAAGCCCTCCAACACCAGAAAAAAAAGGCACAATATGAGAAGAAAAACAAAGCCATGCTACAGACCTGCTAAATACAAAAGCTCAGTTTAGCATGACAACAGAGACTCTTAAAGGGTGCAATCGGGCTAGTAATGGCTCAGGAGGTAAAGGCAGTTGCCACCAAGCCTGATGACCTGAGTTCATCCTAGAACACACATGGTAGAAGAGAACCAAATTCTACAAGCTGTCCTCCAACCTGCTTTGGCACTTGCACCCATACACACACACACACACACACACACACACACACACACACACAAACACACACACACACAAATAAGCAAATAAAATTTAAAAGATATATTAGCAATTAAATATGAGATGATCAAATTTAAAATTTTTAAGTATTAAATATTTTATTTATTAAATATTGTATGTATTATTGTTCCGATTTTACAGAACAAACTTAGTGTCACAGTGTCAGGTGTGACCATATATGCCTTTAATCCCAGCACTTCAGAGATAGAAGCAAGCAGATTTCTGTGAGTTCAAGGCCAGTCTAGTCTACATAGATAGTTCCAAGTCAACCAGGGTAACACAGGGATACTCTGACCAAAGAAAATCAAACAAATCCATCATGAACCAATTTGTTTATTTAAAAGATTATATTATTTATATAAAGTTTGTGGAATGATAAAAGAAATATATATCAGACAGCTGAAGAACTGTTACAACTAGTGCTTTAAGGCTTCCTTTGCATGCTATCCAACACCTGCAGTAGCTACTTCCTTGAATGTTGTCAATTCTCTCTTTTTATTACTTGCTTCTTATAGCTTTGGTTGGGAGCCTAGCCTTTAACAGCTAAGCCATCTCTCCAGCCCTTATTACTCACTTCTTTTCTTCCTTTCTTAATCTTTCAGTGCTGTGAAACTGAACCTAAGTCCTTGAACCAAATGCTTCATCGCTGAACCCTCAAACTCCCAGCTTATTTTTTAGACAGTTTTATAGCATTCCTAAAGAATATTGTATGGAATCACATTGAAATGTCTTATATATGTATATATACATACATACATACACACACACATACATACTGGACAAAGTGACATAGGATTGGAAGATCCTGGTTGAAGGATACCAGGAGGAATAAAAACAGATCTGAAGTGCTGCATGATGAATACAGTAAATAGCAATGCATTATGGTCTTTTGATTACTGTCCCACATATTTGCAATTTTGCAGTAAATAAATAGACATTCACTTGCAATCAAAAGTCAAATGAAGTGCACGATGGTTTGGGGCATAGGGTTCTGCTGCCGGTGATGTTGCCGTCCTAATAGACCTTCCTGATAGTAACTTACCAGGGTCAAAATTCACCATCTGAACTCAAATGTGACATAAAAATCTCGCTGAAGCAGCCTATATACTCCCACAGCTTAAAGAAGAAACTTTGACTATTTTTGGCAGCAGTGTTAGATTGTTTTTCTTAGTCTTTCCTTTAATTTCTAATATGTGTTCTGCATTTACCAGCCCTCACATGATCACAGGCGGTTAAAATTTGTCCTCAAACCTTGAATCTGGAAATGCGGCACTGGAGCAAGTAATTGGCTTTCAAGATGACAAAACTATCTCAGAATTTCCACCTGCATCTCAGCTTTCATTGCATTCACACCAATTTCGGCATCTTCACTGCAGAAAAGTGATAGCGGCATCTTCCCAGCGGCTCCCGTAGGAAGCCTTGCAGGTCCAAGGCACATCGGTCTAGGTAACTGCTTTAGCAGCTTCCAGCCAATAACCCACTTTCACTGTGAGTAACTGTCGTTTGTTAATAAGCCTCGCTTTGTCGGCATCATTAGCTACAAGGTAAAGAATTAAGGTCTTTTGTCTAAGTAACATTAACATTTTTTCTCATTTCTTTTGCTTTTTATTTATTTATTTACAGAATCTCATATATCTGAGAGTAACTGGGAATTCATTTAGGAGCCAAAGGTGACCTTGAACACCTCATCCCCCTGTCTCAACCCCCAGAATGATTGCAGGAATATGGCATCAGATGGAACCCAGAGCCTTTTGCATGCTAGGCAAGCATTCTTCCAGCTGAGCTCCAGCTCCAGCTCACCCAATAACATTAAAGAAAAAAAGCAGGGGTGTGAAGAGATGGCTCAGAGGTTAAAAGCATTTCTTGTTCTTGCAGAGGACCTGGATTCACTTCCTAGCACACACATGGTGGTTCACAACCATTCGTGATTCCAATTCCAGGGAATCCAGTGCCTTCTGACTCCCGTGGACATTAGGCATGCAGGTAGTGCATGTAATTGCATGCAGACAAAACATGCACGGAGAGAAATAAGGTGAATAAATCTTTACATTTTAAATTAATTTTTAAGTTTAAAAAAAGTCAGTATTGAGACTTTTATCTTTTTTCTGATCTGCACTGTCAACAGCACCTCTGGCCACTCGCTGGTAAAGAAGGAGTTAGTGCTTATTAAATACAGCAATGACTCAAATTAGTGTTTCCTAAGCTTTAGTGATCCCAAGATATCTTCCTGACTGGTTGCTTGGGGTGAGTCTCAAGAGTGTACATTAGACATACCCAAACACATGTCTAAACACAGGTAAGTATAATGAACTGTGAACTAAGAAATTACTTTGTCTCTGCCCACTGTCTCCAGGTGTGTGCCTGGTTTGCTGAAGGGGTGTTCATGTACTTCTCTTCCTTTGTCACTTTCTAAACTTTGCCCAGAAACTACGTAGTTCTCATTTTTTTTTAGTTATATGGTATTTCTTAGAAAGTAATTGTTCACTGTTAGTGTGTGTGTGTGATGTGTGCTTGTGCTTGTGCTACAACATTTGTGTGGAGATCAGAGGACAACTTTTTGGAGCCTGAGTCAGGATAGAAAGATAGAGAAATTATGGGACTTGAGAAAGAGAGGCCCATTGTCCTAGAGTCTAATTAAAGCCTCTTGGCAGTTTAGAAATCAGGACACTAACAACAAAAGGATGCCAACGCAGAGTATTGTTTTCATATGTAGATATTCTATGTCGAAGTCGCAAAGATCCAGGCCTAATACATGAATGCATATGACCTTGAGTAGAGCCTTATTCCTTTCCTGAGACATTGCTGGAGCATCTCAAACTAAAGTGTTTATAGTAAAGGTATCCTACTGCCCTATATCCCTAAGAGTTAAGACTTTTTCCTCATCTATTTCAATTCTGTTGGTACTTTGTATTCACAAATAATCCCATAGTAACCCACCAAATAATCCCATAGTAACTTCATACCAAAACCCTGTATGTGATGATTGTAAAACAATGAGCTGTGACTCTCCTTTAGGGAGCCTATACTTGGATGTGTCTGATCTTCCTCTAAGAGGCTTTTCCTTCCAACGTTCATGCTTAAGCCTATATTAAAATCACTTGTTGAGCATTGGTGTGGGAGGTCCTTCTGTCCATGTGTTGCTTTTATTGGTTAATGAATAAAGAAAATGCTTTGGGCCTATAGCAGAGCTATAGGAGAAAAGAGCTAGGCAGGAAAAACTAAACTGAATGCTGGGGGAAGGACGGTGATACACAGAGAGAAGCCATGTAGCCCCACTGGGGCCAGACAGAATTTTATCCAGTAAACCACAGCCTCATGGCGATACATAGATTAATTGAGATGGGTTCAATTAATATGTAATTTGTAAATTAATATGTAAGAGTTAGCCAATAAGAAGCTAGAGCTAATGGGCCAAGCAGTGATTTAATTAGTACAGTTTCTGTGTGATTATTTTGGGGCTGAGCAACCGGGAACCAACAAGCGGCCTCCTTGCAACAGGGCATTGTGGTACACGCCTTTAATCCCAGCACTCAGGAAGTAGAGGCAGGTGGATCTCTGTGAGCTTGAGGCCAACCTGGTCTACATTGTGAGTTCCAGGACAAAGAGAAACCCTGTCTCTAAAATTCATATATATATGAATTTTAGAATTTTATATACATGAATATATATATAATCTTTAGTAAAATCTCCACACCTGCCTGCCTCACAAACTGGCTTGTCCTGAAATTGTTTTGGGTGTTGAAGTCATGAATCCTTGTTTTTGACTGAGTTGAGGTTCCCTCAGGTTGCTAAGGATGGCAGTGAGGAGCTGTGCCTCCTTTACCTATATCCCTAAGCTCTGAGAAATTCTCTCCTTCTATTTTTGCGTGGGTTCCAGGGACTGAGCTCAGGCTTCTAGGCTAGCTTACATGCTGAGTCATCTCACCTCCTTCTTTTTTTTAAAGAACGACATTGTGGAAAGAGAATTGGAGAGAGAATTTTCTTACCATACTATTTGTCACTTGAGTAGTAAATGTTAGTACTCTTTTTAGTATATACATACTTATGCAACTCTATTTGGATGTTTTCCATGTAAAATTCAGGTGTCAAGCTTAATGGCCAAAGTAACAGGATTAAGTATTGGGTTCTACAGTCATAGATATCATCTTGACCATGTCCAATCTCACCTAACTCAGAAGCTAGTGTCGAGTTTGGTTAATACTTTGATGGGAAGACCAAGGAGCAGAGCTTTCAAGAAGTGACCAGAGTACTAAAAGAGACTGCTGGAACATGGGGGGCATTTCGGGGTCAGGTAAAAACCTGGCACAAGGGAATTGCTCAGGCATTCACAAGGATGATCCCAGCTAAGGCTCCTAGCAATAGTAGAGAGGGTGCCTGAACTGGTCATCTCCTGTGACCAGATTGGGTTCCTAGCCCAACTGTCATCAGAGAGGCTTCATCCAGCTTCCATCAGTTGATGGAAACAGATGTAGGCCCAGAGCCAAACATTAGGTGGAGTTTAGGGAATCCTGCAGAAGAAGGAGGGCAAGGATTGTAGGAGCCAAAGGGGTCAAGAACTCCACAAGAAAACCCACAGAATAAACTAACCTAGGCTCGTTGGGGCTTACACAGATTGAACCAACAACCAGGGAGCCTGCATGAGACTGACCTAGGCCCTCTGCATATATGTGACAGTTGTTATAGTTGTTAAAGTTGCATATATGTTACACATATGCTTGGGCCCCTTGTGGGACTCCTAACAGCAGGAACAAGGGCTGTCTCTGATTCTTTTACTAGCTTTTGGGACCCTACTTCTCGTACTGGGTCACCTTGTCCAGCCTTAACACATGGGGTGGAGCTTATCTTGTGTTTTGTTTTGGTTTGAATTGGTTTTGGTTTTTTGAGAAAGGGTTTCTCTGTAGCTTTGGAGCCTGTCCTGGAAACTAGCTCTTGTAGGCCAGGCTGACCTCGAACTCACAGAGATCTGCCTATCTCTGCCTCCCAAGTGCTGGGATTAAAGGCATATGCCACCATCACCACCCGCTGAGGTGCTTAGTCTTAGTGCAACTTGATACACCAAGTTTTGATGATATTCATGGGAGACCTGCCCTTTCCTAAACAGAAACAGCTGAGGAGTAGATTTGGGGGTGAGAATGGAGGGGGACTGTGGGAAAGGGACTGGGAGGAGAGGAGGAAAGGAAATTGTAGCCGGGATATAAAATAAATAAATAAATGTATTTGTTTTTTAAAAAAGAAGTGATTAGAGGTCCATGAGATAGCTCAGCAGATAAACGTGCTCACCACCAAGCCTAACAGTCTGAGTTCAAGCCTTGGAAAGCTTGTGATGGAAGGAGAGAACCAATACCTGCAATTTGTCCTTTAGCCTGGACATATGTGCCTACACACAAACACACACACACACATACACACACAAGCCCGGGACGGGGGGAGAGAAAATAGATCTGTGAGAGTCCCTCCTTTATCAATGGGTTTAGTGCCAATGTGAAAGAGGTTTCACACAGCATCTGGGCTCTCTTGCCCTCTTTACTTCTGCCATGTAGTCCCAATAAAACCACCATCTAGAGGATGCCTTTCTCATCAGACAACTGAACCTACTCTACTCTTGATGGACTTCCCAGTCTCCAGAACAATGAGAGAAATAACTTTTGTTCTTAATTAATTAACTACTCTGTGATATTGTTAGGCTAATTGTCTTGGTTACCTTTGTGTTGTTGTGATAAAGCACCACACCAGGGAAACTTCCAGCAGAAAGAGTTTATTGGGGATTTACAGGTTCAGAGGGTAAATCCATGACCATCATGGTGGGGAACATGGCATCAGGTAATTGAGAGTGCATGTCTGATCCACAAGGCCAAGGCAAAGAGATAGCTGCATGGGAATGGTAGGAGCCTTTGAAACTCAAAGTCTACCCCCAGTGATATACCTCCTCCAACAAGGCCACACCTCCTAATCCTTCCCAAACAATTCCACTAACTGGGGGCCCAGGATTCAAATATATGAACCTATGGAGGCCATTCTCACCACACCAGTAAAAGTGGATTAACACAGAAACCATTACCATAATTTTGGAATAGTTCCATCACCTCAGAAAGAACTGAATTGCTACGGTTAGAATTGTGGCTTGTTTCCCAAGGACACATGTGACAGAGGGTCTGTCTTCAGTGTTATGGCATGGAAGAGAAGAAGCCTTTAAGACAGTGGTTCTCAACCTTCCTAATGTTGTGAACCTTTAATACAGTTCCTCATGTTGTGGAGACCCCCAACCATAACATTATTTTCCTCGCTACTTCATAACTATAATTTGCTGTGGTTATGAATCCTAATGTAAATATCTGTATTTTTCCAATGGTTTAGGCAGCCCCTACAACCCACAGGTTAAGAATCACTGCTTTTTTTCAAATGATTATATTTCCTTAATTCATTTTACATACCAACCACAGTTCCCCTTCTATCCATTCCTCTTACTCCCTCCCTCCCCAATCCACTCCTCCTACTCCCTCCCACCCAACCCCCATCCTTTCCTCAGAGAAAGTAATGCCTCCCATGAAGAGTCAACAAAGCCTAGCATATCAAGTTAGGCAGGACCAAAACCCTCCCCTCACATCAAGTCTAAGCAAGGTATCCCACCACAGGGAATGGGCTCCTTGTCAGTTCATGCACCAGGGATAAATCCTGGTTCCACTGCCAGGGGCCCCACAAACAGATCAAACCACACAAGTGTCACCCACATTCAGAGGACCTAGTTCGGTTTGATGTAGGCTCCCCAGCTGTCAGTCCAGAGTTCATGAGCCCCCACTAGCTCGGGGTCAGCTGTCTCTGTGGTTGTCCCCATCATGATCTTGACCCCTTTGTCATATAATCCCTCCTTCCTCTCTTCAACTCAAAGAGTTCGGCCGAGTACTTGGCTGTGGATCTCTGCATCTGCTTCCATCAGTTACTGGATGAAGGGTCTATGATGACAGTTAGGACCAGTCTGATTACAGGGGAAAGACAGTTCAGGCACTCTCTCCTCTGTTGCTAGGAGTCTTAGCTGGGGTCATCCTTGTGGATTCCTGGGTCTTTCCCTAGTACTAGGTTTCTCCCTAACCCGATAATGGTTATATAATATATAACATATACAAAATATAATATATAACATAATAATGGTTATATATAATTCCACAAGGAATCCATCCTTGTGGATTCCTGGGTGTTTCCCTAGTACTAGGTTTCTCCCTAACCCGATAATGACTCCCTCTA
Organism: Ondatra zibethicus; assembly: GCA_004026605.1. Taxonomy (NCBI): domain Eukaryota; kingdom Metazoa; phylum Chordata; class Mammalia; order Rodentia; family Cricetidae; genus Ondatra; species Ondatra zibethicus. The sequence goes on along the minus strand of PVIU01006094.1, from coordinate 92,880 downwards.
TGAATGGATAGGAAATTTCTTTCCTTATCCATTCTTCAGTCGAAGGGCATTTAAGTTGTTTCCAGGTTCTGGCTATGACAAACAATGCTGCTATGAACATAGTTGAGCACATGTCTTTGTGGCATGATTGAGCTTCCTTTGGATATATATCCAAAAGTGGTATTACTGGGTCTTGAAGAAGATTGTTTCTTAATTTTCTGAGAAATCGCCACACTGACATCCAAAGCTTGCATTCCCACCAGCAATGCAGGAGTGTTCTCTTTACCCCACAACCTCTCCAGCATAATTTGTCATCAGTGTTTTTGGTCTTGGCCATTCTTACAGGTGTAAGATGGAATCTCAGAGTTGTTTTGATTTGCATTTCCCTGATGACTAAGGATGTTGAGCATTTCCTTAAGTGTCTTTCAGCCATTTTAGATTCCTCTGTTGAGAGTTCTCTATTTAGGTCTATACTCCATTTTTTGGATTATTTGTTCTTTTGATGACCAATTTCATGAGTCCTTTGTATATTTTGAAGATCAGACCTCTGTCTGATGTGGGACTAGTGAAGATCTTTTCTCATTCTGTAGGCTGTTGTTTTGTCTTGTTGACCATGTCCTTTGCTTTACAGAAGCTTTGCAGTTTCAAGAGGAAAATGTGGTACATTTACACAATGGAGTACTACACAGCAGAAAAAAATAACGACATCTTGAATTTTGCAGGCAAATGGATGGAACTAGAAAACATCATTTTGAGTGAGGTAACCCAGATAAAGAAAGACAATCATCACATGTACTCACTCATAAGTGGTTTTTAAACATAAAGCAAAGAAAGCCAGCCTATAAACCACAATCCCAGAGAACTTAGACAACGATGAGGACACTAAGAGAGAGATACATAGATCTAATCTACATGGGAACTAGAAAAAGACAAGATCTCCTGAGTAAATTGGGAACATGGGGACCTTGGGAGAGTGTTGAAGGGGAGGGGAGAGGAGATGCAGGGAGGGGAGAAGAAAAAAATGTAGAGCTTAATAATAATAATAATAATAATAATAATAAAAGAAATTTCTTTCATTGCTCTCTCTCTCATTCCCTCCCTCAATATAACCACCCCATTCCCTCATGTTCTCATCCCTCTTCCCCTCCCCTCTTTCCCCCTGCCCCCAGTTTCTCCAGGAGATCTTATCTATTTCCCCTTCCTAGAGTGATCCATGAATGTCCCTCTTAGTCTATGGCCACACCATCATGAATGCTCCTGATCTCGTCTGATCTTGGAAGCTAAGCAGGGTCGGGCCTGGCTATTACTTGGGTGGGCAAACCACTGCTTTAAGAGGTACGACCTGGAGCTGAAGAGATGGCTCAGTTGTTAGAGCACATACTGTTCTCTTAGAGGACCTGAGTGTAGCTTCCAGCCACCACATTGGGCAGCTCACAACTGCCTCTAATCCAACGCCAAGGGATCTGATGTTCTCTTCTAGCCTCTGAGGGCACCTGCATAAATGTAGTGCAATCTGGGCAAGCAGATGCACACATACACACATATAAGTAAAATTTAAAAAATAGAACAGGAGAGACCTACTATAAGATGGTTAAGGTATTAGAAGTGAGACCTCTGTAGCGATCAAGGTAAATTCACACAGCAATGAGTTGTTACAAATGAGTGAGCCTAGCCACACACACCCCCCCCCGTGCTGCCTCTGGCTTCCTGCCTTGCCATGTGATTCCTCTCACATGTAATCCTGCCATGATGTCATCTACCACGCGTCCCCCACCAGAGACTGAGCAAATGGGACTGTTGAACACTGGACTTTCAGTTTTCAAAATAAACTTCTTTTTATACTACCCTACTAGGCCCTGGCAGGCACTAGTGTTTGTTTTGTTTTGTTTTGTTTTCTGTCTCTGTGAACTTGCCTCTTCTGGACATTTCATAAGAATGGAGCCAGAAAGGAAAGGAGGCTCACAAGTCCCCACTCATCTATGAGGATGTATAGTGGCAGTTAATGGTGGCTGGGGGAACGGAAGGCATTTTCTAGTGTAGTCACTGGTAAATTGCCGAGGCTTCTGTAAACTACTGTGGCAGTTTGAATGTAATGGCCCCCATAAGCTCATAGGGAGTGGCACCATTAAAAAGTGTGACTTTGTTGGAGTAGGTATGGCCTTGTTGGGGGAACTGTGTCACTGTGGAGCAAAGTTTTGAGGTTTCATATATGTTCAAACTATGCCCATTGTCTCAGTTTACTTCTGTTGCCTGTGGATCAAGATGTACAACTCTCTGCTCTGTCTCCAGCACAATGTCTTCCTGTATGCTACCACGTCCCACCATGATGAAAAGGGACTAAACTGAAGATGGATGCTTAAAAGAAATCCCACACTAGCTCAGAACTGAGAATAACATAGGGTTATTTATTTAGGGGTAGACTCACAAATCAATATCCTCTGCTGGAACGGAGAACAGCAACTGAATCCCGTAGCCAGAAAAGAGACCGGATGCACCTTTACATAGGCATAAATATTATAAGAGGCCATGCCCAAGTGGGCAGGTAACTTAATGGCTACTGGGGGTAGGAATTCCTACAGAACCTCCCCCCTTTTGTTTAAATAAGAGAGTTAAGCCTAATACAAAATTATATACAATAAGAGCAAATATATTCAATAATTATCCTATCCTAATGAGTTTAAGTCTTGTATAATAAATAACTTGGCCAAGTCATGAGATCAAAGTAACTACAACTATCTAGTCTTCAACCCCATCGAAGATCCAAGAAGGGAAATAATATTAATTAAGTAAGCAGGAAGTGTAATCAAACAACTTCCAAAAATGTACAACAAATGACAGAGTGTGATTATTTTGGGGCTAAGTGGCCGGGAACAAACTAGCGGCCTCCCTGCAACACTAAATCTCTGAACTGTAAGCCACCCTCAATTAAATGTTTTCCTTTATAAGAGTTGCTGTGCTCATGATGTCTCTTCACAGCAATAGAAACCCTAAGACAACTATTCATTCATGTTCCTATAAGCAGTCCTCATAAAACTTATTGTTTTATTAAGACACATAGGCAAAAATGCATGGAAGGGGAAAGGGATCCACAAGAGTATGAGGGGGCAAGAGAAGATCTGGGTGGTGAATATGGTTAAAATGCATAATATGCATATATGGCAATGCCAAAAAGAGAATAACATTGTGCATCAAGAATACTATTATCAGAGCCATGCTGTTGTGGTGCGCACCTTTAATCCCAGCACTTGAGAAGCAGACACAGGTGGATCTGTGTGAGCTTGAGGCCAGCCTGGTCTAGAGAGTGAGTTCCAGGACAGCTAGGGCTGTTACACAGAGAAACCCTGTCTCGAAAAACCAAAAAATAAAAATAAAAAAGAATACTATATCAGAAATAAAAGACAAATACGAGATGGAAGAAGAGGAGGAGGAAGAGGCCTGTAAAGAGTTCAATGAGTAAATGTCTTCTCTACAAGCACAAGAACGTGAGTTCAGGAAGGGCAGCGTTTGTCTGTGACACCAGTCCTGGGAGTAGGGGTGGGGGACAGAGACAGTCAGATCCCTGGAGTTCATTTGGCCAGCTGCTCGGGTGGTTTGAATGAGAATGGCCCCCATAGGCTCATATGCTTGAATGCTTGGTCCCCAGTGAAGGTGTTTGGGAAGGATTAGAAGGTGTGGCCTTGCTGCAGAAAAATGTGTCACTATGGCTGGGCTTTGAAGTTTCAAAACCCCGTAACATTCCTAGTTAGCTCATTCTCTCTGCTACATGCGTGTGCCCCAAGATGTGACCTGTCAGCTACTACTCTAGCTCCAAGACTGCCTGCCTACCTGCCCGCCTGCCTGTTGGCATGCTCCCCACCATGATCGTCATGAATGCTAGCATTTGGAACCAGAAGCCCCAAATTAAACAGTTTTTCATAAGTTGCTTTTGTCATGGGTGTTTTGCCATGGTAACTGAAAAGTAACTAAGACAAATATCCCAGTCAAATCAAAGAACTCTGGGTTCACTGAGAGGCCCTGTCTATAAAGCGAGGATGCAGAGTGATAGTGGAAGATACCAACCATCTGACCTGCACATTCATACATAGACATACATGTATCCCATATGCACTCACACGAACATGTATCTTGGCTGAAACCTGCAGAAAGAAGTTGAAATAAAAGTGAAACAGAGTCTTGAGAACAGGGGCATCACCATCTTGTCCCTGAGCTTCCCAGGGTAATCCTGTGTCTTGCTTCCCTGAGACTTGGATTATTGCTCCCATCCTCCATTCTGGGAGGGTGGAGTGAACCTCAGGCCAACATGAAGGCTCAGATCCAAAAGAGGCTAATACATTAATCTTCAATATCACCAGTCTTATGGCAAACAGTGGTCATGTGCACAAACTTGTGCTCATTTCTTATGTCTGGTAAGTAGCCATGAAGATACCTGGGCTCTCTGGTATGACTGAAAGGAGCTAAGAGAGCATAAAGCATCCATGAAGAAAGGGGAATGAGTGTTTCTCCAAGTCAGCCAAACTCTCACTCTATGCTCACCATCACCTGAAGATCTCTTGGGGACCACAGATGCAAGCTGTACTGTCTCCTCTTTTGTGAAGCTGTTGGGTGCAGCTAAATATCTCTACCTCTTACTTTAAGAGAAAGAATACCCCTTTATTGCGTCTGTGAGCATCTTTCCACCAATCACATCAGCATCCTGCTGAGATTGCTTTGCAATGAGTTGCCCAAAGATTCTTCCAATAAATCCCCTTTTATCTAACTGTCCTTGAATTTTGCTTTGTCATCTGCTATGAAAAGCTTAAACAGCAACGATGTTCAGAAATCTAACCACTATCCAGCTTATGCAACAACAATGCACTTACTATACTTGGTTTAAAATACAAATAGATATTACCATCTTCACATGAAAACTCTAGACTGCACTGTAAGAGTTTTTTTTAATTAGGATTGGCTTGCCTAACTCCTATGTAGGAACTCTACTTTCACTTAACTCTATTCTCTATGTTCCTATGAAAGATGGTTACCTTTTTAAGGCTAGCATTTTTTTGAAATTAATTTAATTCCATATCTTTAAGGTAAACAACATGGTATCTTGATAGTCATATATGTGTATATATGCTTATGTTTTTAGACAATGCGGTGAAGTGAGTATTATACAGTCAAGTATAATGACATCCACCATTTCATCTATACTCACCTTTCTTGTATAGTGACAACACCTAAAATCTACTTTCTTGGAAATTTCAATTATACAATACAATATTATATTATTAATTGTATCCCCATATTAGACATTAGCTCCACAGATTACTCATTCTACATTATTACAACTTTAAGTCCTTTAGTCTATATATTCCTTTGTTCCTGATAACTACCTTTTACTTTCTGTTTCCATGTACTTAATATTTTAAGGTAATAGAGGGTAGAAATATTAAAATAGACATAGTGAAAGAGAGCCAAAACAAAACAGTATACTATGTTTTCATTTTATTTTTATGTGATGCATCTGGGTGTTTTGTCTATGTGGATGTCTGTGCATCACATGCATGCCTATGCCCACAGAAGCTAGACGAGGGTGTCAGATCCCTGAACTACCATGTGGGTGCTGGGAATCAAGCCTTGGACCTCTGAAATAGCACCTAGTGCTCTCAACCATTGAGCCATCTCTCTAGCCCTCTGAAATAGTGTCATATAGACAAGACAGGTCCGCTACATGCATGATCTATCAGTAGCTACGGTTGCCTGCACAAGATCAGGTCAGTCAACACTTTAGCATGAAGTAGGGAGGAGCTCATGTCATGAGTCCCCCAACCACTTGTTTCCAGAGAAAGAAAGTCAGTTTTCTTTAAGAGTGTGTCCCCTGGTAGATCAGCCCTCCAGTGGATGGCCCCATACCCATGAGTATATAGGCAGCATTATTTGAATTTGGTGGGTTTGTCAACTTGACTACATCTAGAACCAACTACAATCCAACCATCTGGGCACATCTATGAAGATTTTCTTAGTTGGAGTATTTGAGGTGAGAAGTCCTGCTTTAATTCTGGGACGCATACACAAAATGAGGGCCAGAGAGATAGCTCAGGGGTTAAGAGCACTGACTGCTCTTCCAGAGGTCCTGAGTGCAATTTCCAGCAACCACATCATGACTTATACCCATCTGTAATGAAATCCGGTGCTCTCTTCTGGAGTGCAGACATGCATGCAGGCAGAACACTGCATACATAATAAATTAAAAGTCTTAAAAAGCAATCTGGGACACCTCCTGGTGGCACCCTATTAAAACAACTTGGAAAAAGCAAGCTTTTGATTTTTGCCTGCTTGCTCATACTCCTGCTAGCAAGTTCATCTATTGTCATGCTGAATTTTTCTTTCAGTGATTTTAGAACCTACTTCTTTGGGACTCCAAAGTACGCTGAAAACCAGCTGGGATATCCAGCCTAATGAACTGAACAACTACCCAACTCTTGGCCTTTCCATCAAGATACAGTCATTGTTGGACTAGCTGATTGACGGCCTATAAGCCATTCTAATAAGTCCCATATATAGAGATATACTATCAGTTCTGCTCCTCTAGAAAACCTTGACTAGTATAGTTGGTTATAATTTTTTTAAAAAGAGGACATGAAGTTGAGGGCTGTGAAGGTGGGTGGATAGATCTGGAAGAAATTAGGGGGAAGAGGGGTGAATATGATAAAAAATTCATATGCATGTATGAAATTCTCAAAGAATTAATAAAATGCTATATTTAAAAATATTCCACATGTGAGAGACATTGTATATATTGTTGTCTGTATCTGGCTTAGTTCACTTAGCACAATGTCCTCCAGTTTTGTTCATGGTGTTGCAAATGACAAGGTCCCCTGTTTTTAAGGCTGAATAATGTTTGCATATAATTATATTACATATATACATAGATATAAATTTCTTTGCCCATTCATCTATAATGAAGGCAACTTGTTTCCATGTCTTGGCTATTGTAAATGATGTTCCCATGAATATAGGAAAGAGCTATCTCTGGGACAGGCTGACTTCACTTCCCTCCAGTGTAAACCCAGAAAAGAATTGCCGACTCATAAAGTAGTTCATTTTGGATTTCTTATGAAATGTCACACTCTTTTCAACAATGGCTGCAACAGTCTACATTCCTACCTCCTATGTACAAGGGTCTTTCTTGCTTCACTCCCTCCAATACCTCCTATCCCTTGTCCTTATAAAAATGGCTCTATTAAGAGGACTCACATTCTTGATGGCAGCAAAAGGATTGTAGAATTCTGTCTCCTCTTATATTTGACTCTTTCCTAATTTGACAAACTTACCATTCCTGAATCAGAAAAGAAAAGATTAAGGGTGTCATTTGATTTTTGTTATTTGGAGGAAGGGATCTTGTTTCATTTTGTTTCTATTATTGTTATTTTTAAAGCAAGGTCTTGTGTATACCAGGTTGGCCTCAGACTCAGTGTGTAGCAGGGGATGACCTTGAACCTCTGATTCCCTTGCTCTATTCCTAGTGCTGGAATTATAGGTGTGTGCCAAAATGACTGGTTTATCCAGTGCTAAGGATCATCCTATGGGCTTTCCCTGTGCTCTGTGCCCATTTCCCCTAGGCAAACTACTAAGTTAGCTACCTCTCCACCCCAAGAAGCTGCCACTTGTTGACAGAGAAAACCTTGAGGTGTACCTCAATGGCTCAGTCTCTGTGTTGACTTAGTCTATTTGGTAATAGTTAAATCTACTATGTATCCAACATTGCCCGTGAAAGAACATAATGCTATCCCAAAGTAACAATCCTCTAGTCAATACATAAATAGCTGCTTTGAGTGTTATACTGAACATTTGTTAAAAGTGATTCTAGATTTTATCTTGATGCATAGAATCATATTGAACAGATGACATGAAAGTAGATATGAAACTGCCCAGGATTAATGAGAGGTGAAGTGGAAAGGAAGTTAAGGGGGGATTGAGGTTTATGAGAGAGAATATACTCAAAGTGCATTATATTATATATGTGAATGAAAATGATCTTATGAAGCCAGTATAAAAAAATAAACATTCAAGTAAAGAACTAAGGAGAAAGCTCAGTCAATAAAGTGCTTGACATGAAACCATAAAGACTTGAGTTCTGTCTGTCCCAGCACCTATGTAAAAACCCAGCATTGGATGAGCAGAGACAGGTGGGTCCCTGGAGTTTACTGAGCAGTCGGCCTAGCCTAATTGGTGAGCCCTAGTCCCAGTGAGAGTCCCTGTCTCAAAACCCAAAGTGGATAGATAGCTCCCGGGGATTGCCCATCTAGACTGATCTCTGGCTAAATACATACCTATGTACATGTGCCTGAATATACATGTGATCCACATACATACAAATACATGCTTGCTTGCTCTCTTTCTCTCATCTACCTGTGTCTCTCTTTCTCTCTCTCACACACACACACTAAATGAAATAATTACTATTAAAACAAAATATTTTCCCAGTACTTGCATGTCTTTCCAGTTGGGGCTTAAACTCCACTCGGATGCCTTTTAGAAGGCCTGACTCTGCAGTTTCTGCTTACTGTTGGCAGGGACTGGCTGTCAGGCCATGCGAAATACATTCCTAAAGGAGCCTTACTTTGCACTACGGAATTTTAGTCAATTAGTGAGTTTCTTGTTTTCCTTTCAGCCCCTTGTTTGCTCTCTTACGTTCTCACACATTTACTCCTGACAGTAAATTAGCTTTGTGTCCTCGCGCCACCGTCCTCTCCGTCTACATGGGCGACTTCATTTCATTTGCCAGTATATGGTGACCCACTGGCCCTTTTCAGAGCAAGTTGTTCAGGGATGGAGCTATGAAAACTGACACTGAGCAGGCACCAATTACATGCCTGCCTTGCAAGCAGATGTTTTCCTCAAAGAAGTCTGTGACATAAATATGGTACTCCTGTTTTCTGAAAGGGGAAACTGAGCTCCAGGGAGCGAGCACTACTCCAAGAAAACTGTAGAGCTGCTGGCGCCGTGCAGGAACAGAAGCCTATACCCAGGCTGCTTGAATCCAGCTTTCCAGTTAGACTTTATTAGCTGACAGTGTCAGCTTCGGCCATATATCAGAATCATCTGGAGAGTTAATGCACGTGCAACATGCACACACACACACAAACAGAGAGAGAGAGGGAGAGAGAGAGAGAGAGAGAGAGAGAGAGAGAGAGAGAGAGAGAGAGAGAGAGGAGCCTTGGCCTCAATCCTAGAAGTCCTATTTCATTGTTTTTAAAATGACATTTTGGTGGAGAAGCCTTGAGGCAAAGACAGGCAGATCTCTGAGTCCCGGGCCAGGAATACATAGTTTGAATCTATCTTTGAAAAAATGACATGTTTGGCCCACAGAATCAATTGACCAGGACTCACGGGAGCTCGCAGAGATCAGGGAGTCTGTTGGAGTCTGACCCAGACCCTCTGCATATATGTTATGGCTGAGTAGCTTGGTGTTCTTGTGGGATTCCTAACAGTGGGATTGGTAGTGGTCAATGACTCTTTTGCCTACTTAAGGGACCCTTTTCCTCTTACCTGGTTGCCTTGTCCAGCCTTGATGTGATGGTATGTGCCTGGTCTTATCGTAGCTTGTTATGTCGTGTTTGGTTAATGTCCCTGGAAGGCCTGCTCTTTTCTGAGGAGAGACAGACGGGGCATGGGTCTGGGGAAGAGAGAGGGAACAGACTGGGGGAGGGGAAACTGAGGTTGGGATGTAATATATGAGAAGAATAATTTTTAAAATAACATGTTAGATACATATCATTGTACCTTGCTCTTATTCAGCTTTTCCACAGCCCTCTCTCATCCCTTCTGTTTCTCTCTATGGTCCTCCTTCTACATTTAAGTCACATATATGTATATATTTAAATGTATATCCTCCAGATGAGAGAAAACATGAATATATTTTGCATTTCTTCCCCATTATTTTCCGCCTCCCCCTTCTTTTCTGCACATAGTAGTCCTTCCACTTTCATGCTCTGCTTTCATTCTTATTTCACTCAAAAGTCCACATATGATAGAAAACAGATATTTGTCTTCCCGAGCCTGGTTTATTTCACTTAGCATGATGATCTCCAGGTCCACCTATTTTCCTCCAAATAACAACCATTTCCCAACTGAATAAAATTTTCTTGCATTCATATCTGTACTTTTCATCCATTCATTTGTTGGTGAGCATAGAGATTCTATTTTGAGTGGGTGGTGCCTGAGCATCTGTATTTTCCTCCAAAGCCCTTCAGATGTTTCAGATGAAACCCCAGAGTTAGAACAAATTATGCTAGTATGTGCTTCCTCTCAAACCACAGCATGAAACAGCAGAGGCTGCATCTAAAAATAGCTCCGGAGGCACCGGTCCACAGTGTTAAAGGAAACGCTGGGTAATTTCACCTAGGGTGCTTCACTCATCTCAAATGTTTATGATAGGCCTGGGCCAGGACAAACAACACTCATCAGATCCGGAGACCAGACCTTGGCTCTACTAATGAGTCTGCACGGCCTAGCCATCTTGGCACACACCAAAAATTTCCTTCCCCACATCTTGACCCATTTCGGGGTCCTCTGTGGTGATTAGAAAAGATTGTCTGGCACCTGCAGACAGCTCTTCCCTCAGGCAACTGCCGGTGTCTCTCCGTCTGCCTGTGGCTTCTTTAAATACCTTTAGAGCTGCCCATCTTGTGCCCAGGCTGTCCAGGAAATCCCGAGACTTATCACCTCCAGGGGAAGCCCTTAACCAGTGTGGGACACAAGTCTGTGGCTAAGTATCTCAGTTATCTCGTCCTCAGTGAGACGGTTTGGAAGCTTAGCTTCATTTACTCGCTGACTATTTACTCAGTAGCACATCCTTTTTTGTGACATCTTGGCTTGTGTAACCTGCTGCCTTTGTCCCCCAGGCTTCCTGGGCTCACCTCCACAGTTACCTAACGGCTTTTCAGTCTGAAGCTCTGAGTCTGTTCCGCAGAGCCCAGACTAAAGCAGCCTCTGAGTAGCTCATTTTGACCTCAGCTCTAAATAAGCGTCGAAGCAAGGAAGACACTAATTCATCGGTAACTAGTCTTCGCTGGATTACAGAGAGCCTTCCCCAACCCTTTCACTCTGCTCACAAAAGGAGGGGATTGTCTAGCACTGTCACAAGAAGGTTTTAGAATGGAGGCCATGGGCTTGAATTCTTCAGAAGAATGTATACTGTTATCATAATGAACACAAACATAGATAAATTTTTCCCTAAATGCATATACTTTGCTGTTAGCGGGCTCCTCCCAAGAAAAATGGCCTACTAGAGTAAACATTAGGAATAATTCTATTGTTTACACAGAGGATGTTCAAGTAATTATTGCCACAACGTCAGGGCTGTTCTCTCTTTTCTTCAAGTTCTATCAGGAATCCATGCTTCGTTATGTAAACTCCTGTGTTAAAAATGTGTGTCATGGAAACATTTTTCACTGAGTGGGGGACAAAAACAATTTAACACGGGTCACGGGCTAGGAATGACAGAGAAATTCAATATTTTTTCTGTCCTGTCACAATTTAAATAAAAATGAAATCGAAAGGGGAAGATCACCGGGGGTTGCACGACATAAAAAGCAATATACTTTGCCATTTCTTTGCTGGGTGTTATAGCTTATAGCAGTCTTAGCTAGAAAGAATTTCAAATAAAATTGGCTCAAAGATGGAGATATTATTATTTTGAGAATAAGAATGAGCAAAAATGTACAGCTCTGTCTGAGTTCAAATCCCTGATGGAATGGATAATCCCACACTACCAGAATTTGATTTGAGCTGTGATGGCCTCTTTCATGGTGTGCCAGAGCTGACTACCTTCCATGTCTCTTCTCACAAAGCAGGACTCTTTCCTAGTATAATTACAGCTTTTAGGCCTCTTTACTGCAGTTTAGATGTCTAGTCTTTGTATTTTAAGGAGTTTTCAAGTGTTTCCTTGAAATCAAATTAATACGGAGTATACCATGTTAGCCAGATAGTTGCCATTGAATTTTATATTTGCTTTTAGTTTTAGGTTTATTTTTCAAGAAAATGCAGATCATGAAATGTCCAAACAAATGATGTCATAATCATTCAGAAATTTTTCCACTTAATCCTCTGATTCCAGACTTTAGTGAAAACAAGTGATTTCAGTCCTATTTTGGGGTCAGGACAGGATCAAGGTCATTCTGATAAAGTGGATGCGACCCTGGGTATTTCCTAATGGAGTATGACAGTGAACGAGGGCAAACTGCTTCTGAGGGGGAAGAAAGAGAAGAAAGGGAAACCAATACAGGTAATGCATGGCTGAGGGAGAAAACAGACCAGATAACAAAGGCAACATCTAGAGCATTCCTGATGGCCAACCCTGCCAGGATCATCGACCAGAAGAGCATGCAAACTGAAAAGGCAGGATTTTTTTTTTAATATGAAGAATAAGAAGGTATTCGGGGAAATAAAGACACGGAGAATTAGTAGCGCTCCAGAGAAGTGCTACGTTTGCTGCTGAAAGCACCTGAACACCTCCTCAGCTCGGTCAGCATTTCCACAGACAGTTCCACTTAAGTGTGGTCCTCCTGGGATGGGAAAGCAGAGGCTTGGGCTGGGTCTGCAGTCTAAGGTTTCCATTCCTGAGGGCGATAGTGGTAATAACGGGCATGTCCATATATCAGTGACAACTGTAGCAGTGTCCAGATCGTGATGCTGATTAGTCTGGTAGGCCTAAGGATCAACCGCCAAGAGGTACATTGTAAAAAATGCATAATAGTAGGGAAAGGCCCTTTGCAAGAGAGCCCGTTGGCCCGAGTTTGAGCCCTAGCATCCATAAAAAGTTGAAGGGAGACAACCAACTCCAAGAAGTTATCCTCTGACCTCCACACAAACACTGTGGTATACACACCTACATTCACATATCATACACTCATAGTAATAATAATGAATAAAAATATAAACATAAATATATATGATTCATCTGTTTTTTTCTGGTGCCAAATAATGACATTTTTGTTGTGAAATGGAATGATATAATGATCCTTTCAGTACTTGTGTAGGCCCTTCTGCAGGCTATGGAAGCACTCTACCCTACTCCCCTAGCCCTCAACATTTTTCTGTTGAACTTTCATCTTGGCCATCGGTTTGCCAATGAGCATAAGTTTGGGTGGAGGACATGAGCAATACACACATATCTCCTTTGAGGCAGATTTTGAACAGGAAGAGGTGCTTGTTATCCAGTATCCCAGAACTGTTTGTTAGGATTATTGTCCTCACATGTGCTGACTTTTCTAAGCAAGCATAGAGCATCATACTGCTCTGCAAACAAGTTTAAGGATGGGGAAACTTGCTGGAAATGCCAAGTGCTGAGAGTGAGGGCAGTTGGGTATTTCTTACCTGAAATCCTGAGACTTTCTTTAAAGTTTCTTTCTTTCTTTCTTTTTTTTTTTTAATCGGGAGTAGATGTGTGTATCTGTGTGGCTGCCCATGGATGTGTGAGGTCAGATGCCTTCAGGGTCCACAAGAGGGTGTCAGATCTCCTTGTTGGGGTTACAGGCAGTAGTTAGTGGGTGGGTGCCAAATTGGGTCCTGTGAAAAAGCAGAATGTGCTCTTAACCACTAAACCATCTTCCAGTCTTGAGACCTTGAGACTTTGTTTAGTTATTTTAGATTCTTTATTAATAAGCTTTCTAAGCCAGGCTGGTCCTGAATTCCCTGTAGAGCCAAGGATGACCTCAAACCTCTGATCCTCACTCTTCTACCTCCTGAATGCTGGGATCACAGGTGAGTGTCACCGCAATCAGTTTGTGCGGAGCTGGGCTCCACCAACTAAGCCTCCAGTCAGTTTAAAAAGTCTTTTTTTTTTTTTTCTGTGTCTGGCTAAGCATTAGGTCTTCAAATATCCGGTAAAGCTGTCAAAATTAAAGTCATTTGTTCACATTTAAGCCTGGAGAGTCATTCTTAACCTGAAAATCTCTACGTAGGAGGCTGTCAAGGCCCTAACGAGCCAATGGGGCAAGCATGACTTCAGAAGAGCAGCTTCCCACGGGGAAACAAATCACTTTTTATTACCTTTGCCTTTTCTTTTTTTCCATTTGCAATTTGTAGACTCATAAATATTACACATAGTTAAAACTTGAATGGAATTCTATGATTTACTTTTTCATAAATCTTTTTAGAGAGCATTTTGCCTTGTTCTCTGAAGCGATCATGATATTGGAGATGAAAATATTATATAAGCATTTTGATAGATTCCAAAGTTTTTTGTTGTTTATTTTTTAAGTGTGGGCCAGGAATATGGCTCAGTTGGTGGAGTAATTGCCCAGCATGCACAAAGCCCTGGGTTTCCATCCTCACCAGTGCATCAGCTGGGCACAGTGATAAGTCCTGTCAAACCAGCACTTAGGAGGTAGGGGCAGGAAGAGAAAGGTGTCGAGGTCATTCTCCATCCTATTGGAAGTTCCAGGCCAGCCTGGAACACATGACATCTGTCTAAAAAAAAAAGTTTGTTTTGTTTTTTTTTAATTAGTTAAAAGACCCAGGAGTAATGGCACAGGCCTGAAGGGGAAGCAGGCTGATTAGGGATCCAAGGGCAGCCTAGGTTACATGGTGAGTTAGAAGCTGGCCTTCGTAGGCTACATGAGACCCTGTCTAAAATGAAATGAAATGTAAACTAAAGCGAGTTGGGTGGGGTAGCACCTGTTCATGATCCCAATACTTAGCAAGCTGGAACAGGAAGACTGAGTTTCAGACCAGCCTGGGCTGTATTGAGAGACCGTGTCTCAGAAGGAAAAAGCAAGTCATTGAAATGGAAAGTGCTGTGTTCTATGTAGCTTGCCACACTCGAAGGAATATAAACAAACCAAAAGAACAAAGCCATCTTGAACTTTGCGGAGTGGCCATCCAGCCCACCCACAGGGATGCCAAGACCTTGCCAAGTGCAGTGCAGAAGTCTCTGCACCCTACTTGTACCACTTTGCTTTGATCAGCCAAGCATCTGTGGAGGTACAGGTGAAAGGGGATCTAATGGCATAATGTGATGGTCTTTGTGACCGCAGTGGCCCAGCTCCTGCAGCTCACTGACATCCTGTGCGGCTGCTTGCAAATCATTCTTTGAATATTGTAAATCACTACCTGGGAATAATAGTGCACTCGCTTATAGGCGACACCTGTCTGCTTCCCAACTCCCCCATCCATTCTCTTCTCTGCTCACTCCGCTCCAGCCACACCAGGTTTCTCTTTCTTTCTTTCTTTTTCTGGTGATGGGGATCCAACCCAGGGTCTTGTGCATGTTCAGGCAAATACTTTATCATTGATCTATACCCCAGCCTCAAGCACTAACTTAATTCTTCGCCTCAAAAAATACCATTGTTTCTCCTACTCGGCTCCCAGACTCAAATCCCTCTGACAGTAAGGCTTACAGTGCACACTTTAGCCCTCACCTTTTGGCCATGGTGCTGGGACTGACCTAGGGTTTTATGCATGTTAGGCAAGCACTCTAGCATTGTGCTACAAGCCCAGCCACAAAGATGTAGTTCAAGCTGGCCTCTAACTCATCATCTTCCTGCTTCATGCTTTTCAGAAAGTTGATATCATCATACTCACCATGACCGGGTACCCTCACTTTCTTCTCATCTGTGCTCAAATAGCACATTGCCCACTTGGTCAGGGATGGCTCCCTTACCACTTTTTCCAAAACAGCAACGCCAAATGGCGTCTCTTTTGGCATTGTTCTCTGGCTGTTTATTATCTCCTGGCCTATTTATACATCTGCTTATTGTGTGTCTCTCATTGTTCCTTCCATCCTCTTACCTCTTGGCACACCTCACTCTGACATATTTATGTATTTATTTTTTGATTTTCTAGATCCCTTGGCACACTATGGGTGTTCAGTAGTTATTTGTGTAATAAATCAAAAATTGGGCTTGAACTCCCCTTACTCAGTCAGTCAAACAAGAATTACTGAGCAGTGTTGATATCCTAGACACTGTGTGGCCATCCAAAGAGCTGGGCTATGCTAAATGTGGAAAGGACTGAGATGCTCTTGAAAGGCCAAGGAATATTTCCATGGAAATTCCCACTCACAGAGGTATAAGAGATCACAGCTTCTGAGACCTTCAAAAGTCGCAGGCAGGGGCTTTTCCTGCCCTGGGGAAAAAAGGGTAGCACTTACAGTCACCTCATTATTTGTTTATCAGTTTATTCTCTTTTCCCTCGCCTCTTGGGTTTATTCACCCTCAGATCAAGCTGCAAGAGCCTGACCCTGAGAGGCCACCACTCAGAGTCTGACACCTATGGGCACTGAACAATGTGATTGATCAATGGGACAGAAAGTGAGGGGAAAAGGCCGAAAGCCCAGCCGATAACGATATTTGTACAAAGCCCACATTATCCCTACTTGCAGATGGCCACGGTACTTAAGAAGGCTGCCAAGTCAGATTAAAATCAATCAAGAATGTAGAATATGGGTCCTAGGTTCAACAGACAGAACTACCGGTGAGGGAGCAGTTGCCAGACAAAAGCCTCCCTGTCTCGGCGTAGGTTGGAGCAGGGCAATGTTCAGGGAAAGGCTGGTTAACCAACCCAGGATGTAATTGAGTCTGTCCTTTTCTCTGTTCTCCTAATGATTCATTAAGCAGACTGTACCGCTCACTGCAATCCAGACTCATGACTTCAAATCAAACAGAGGAGGCCAATTTCTGCAAAGTGTGGGAAGGAAACAGTCAGCGCCCTCAGCTTGACTAGGGCGAGCTACGGAGGCAGGAACCCTGCAATTGCTTCTCTCTGAGCAGAGTATTTTTGGAAAACTACAGCTTCTGGCCTAAACAGAACACAGGTAGTTTTTAAAAAGTGCCCTTGGCTACTGATACATGCCTTAGACTCAGGTACCATTATGTCAAGTGTGCTTTAATGAACCTATCAGTAATTATGAAGTGAGAAGATTTTAGCTGCAAGTAAATGGTTACATTTGAGAAATAAATGCACATAGGCACTAAACAACTTAAATATAAATACAGTGTTAAGAAATTAACTTTAACATATTATTTTAAGGCAATGCTAAGAATTGTTGGATAGTAGGGAGTTCATAATAACATTTGATTTTCATTGTATGCCTATTGCATACTAAGTGTTATGATAGGTACTTGGCAAACTTCATTCTATTTCATCTATGCCATTAGGCTCATTAAATAGATGAGGAAGCTGAGTTTCCGAGAAATTAAGCAAGCTGACCTAGGAATATAAAGAAGCCAAGACTTAAAGCCTGGGTCAGTCTGACTTGGAGGGCACACTGTTTTGTATTGTATTTCCAAGAAACTTGCTCAGGCTTTTGTGACTAAGATCAAATACCTTTTTTTTTTCAAGACAGGGTTTCTCTGTGTAACAGCCCTGGCTGTCCTGGAACTCACTCTCTAAACCAGGCTGGCCTCGAATTCACAGAGATGTGTTTGCCTCCGCCTCCTACGTGCTGGGTTTAAAAGTGTGTGCCACCACAATCCGGCAGATCAAGTTAAAACAAAGTCCAAGACTAAGGTAAGGGTAAGCCAATGGTCAAGCACTTGATCAGCCTGCACAGTGTCCTTGGTTCCAGCTCAACACTATAAAAGTCCTATCAGAGGGCCAGCCAGATGGCTTAGCTGTACAAGCCTAATTCCCTGAGTTCAATTCCCAGAACCCAGGTAAAGGTGGAAGGAGAGAACTGACTCCAGAAAGCTGTCCTCTGACCTCCACATGTGCACCCTCATACACACATCATACAAACATGAAAGAAATTAAAATAAATTTTCAGAAAAAACTGAAAATGAAGAAAGTGTGAATTTGCTAGAAATCATATTGAGAAGTAATAGCTTTTTTTTAAGTAGTTGTGAAAACGAGTAATTCTCTACTCTTAAATAAATTAGGAGATGTCATCCCTCAGAGAACATCAAAGAAGAGGAGGCAGAAAGAATGTAAGAGCAGGATGATGGAGAGAAGTCCTGTGAAAAGCTGTCTTTCGGGTCTGATAAAAAATCAGTCCTTGCCTAAACTCGCAACAGCTGTGCTTCCCTGCACAAGAGCTATGCAAGACAGGCCCTTCAATATCCCATCATGCATTGGGGAGGGACCATTGGCAGTTGATGGTTATGATTGGGGAATGAGTCATTTTCTTCAGTAGTATAGGCACTGGTAAGCTGCTGGTACTCCAGCAAATAACCCTGCACTCAGGCTCACAAAAGCAACCCTAAATCGAATTCAATAGGTCACAAAAGATCAAAACCAAAACCAAATCAAAAAGACATGAAAGTTTAAAGTAGGGACTTGTTGGGAGTTCGAGGAGGATGAGAAAAGCTAATGGAGACAAAAATAACCAAAATCCATGATATATATGTATGGAATTGTCAAAGAATTCAAAAAAAGACTAGGAGATCTCCACTGGGCAAAGAAAGATTGCAGGGAGACTGTACTGAGTCTTTTCCTGTCCCTCCAGCCATCTCCCAAATAATGACATGGAGATGTCTTATTAATTATGAAAGCTCAGCCTATAGCTTAAGCTTGTTCCTAACTAGCTCTTATAATGTAAACTAACCCATTTATATTAATCTATGTTCTATCATAGCACATTACCCCTCTTCCATCTTGCACCTCCTGTTTCCTCTCCGTGTCTCCTGTACACCTAGATTCTCCTCCTCTTCCTTTCTCTCCCCAGAAATCCTGCCTAAGCCACCCGCCTGGCTATTGGCCATTCAGCTCTTTATTAAACCAATCAGAAGGCACCTTGACAAAGACACATCTTCACAGTGTACAAATATTCTGCGACAGAAGACCTTCAAGAAGATGAAAACCACTTCTAAGCTAAGTCATGAATATAAATAAGGCATGCAATAAGAAGGCATTTTCTCCAGGCGATGGTGGGGCATGCCTTTGATTCCAGCACTATGGAGGCAGAGGCAGAGGCAGAGGCAGGCCGATCTCTGTGAGTTTGAGGCCAGCCTGATCTACAGAGCTAGTTCTAGGTCAGCCAAGGCTGTAACACAGTGAAACCCTGCCTTGAAAAACGGAAAAAGAAGGGCATTTTCATGAGCACTACAAAGAAATCTCAACAAAATGAGCTCCTTCCTTGAGAACTTGCATATTAACAATCATGGAAGTAATCCTAAGGAACCTTCTAGACACTGGCTTTCCAACATGTTTTGCCTGACCGTCTCTAGTGTTTCATCATGAAACACTTAGAGAAATAGTCTCCCCGTCACACACAACTAAAGAACAGCATATTTGGACTGGGCTTTTGGGAGTCACTGAGTGAGAAGTCTCTCCTTAGGTTCTGGCTGGCCAGCCTTTCCTAAACATCTCCAAAAACTGGAGGTTCACCTCTACTGCTCCAACTCCACACTCCTAATTGCTTCTCAATACTTGTTTACTCTTGGTCTGAAAATGTCTAATACCTTGTAACTTTCATCCTTGTTTAGAATTAGAGAGAAGCCTATCTTCCTATGCTAACTCCAAAAGGACCTGCCTCATGCCCCTAATATTTTATTTCCTGAGCAAACCATCCTCATTCATTCATCTGTTGCTCATCTGTCATGATTTATAATGCTGTATGATGTGACTCTTTCGGAGGAGTTGAAGTTGGTCTGTGTCCTCATGAAATATATTTCCCAGAATTGAACATAATAAATCAAAGTATGGTAAGATGCATCATCAAAGCACAGAACAGTCAGAATGCTATATTTCCATTTCAACGGCCTAGGAAGGCTTTGGTTTGGATATCCCTGCACCCAACCTGTATTTTGAAGTTTCATGTTGCTTGGCTGCCATTGAATTCAGGCCACTAATGCCCTCAAATTATTTTCTTTTGCATGCTGATATTTACCATACTCTTTCTAAAACCTCAACTTTGTTCCAAGGATAGAACACAGAACTGGGTACAATTTAAATTTCACCTTGGGCTGGAGTTAAGTCTCAGTGATAGAGCACATGCTAGCATATACAAGGTCCCAGACCCAATCCCCAGCATCATGAAAACAAATTAAATTTTACCTTTATACATGTATACATTTTTACATTTATGCATGTATCCTGTTTTATTCTTTAAAAGGTACTGGATGGCCTATATATCTCCTCTGGGCTAATGTCGGCTTGGCTAATGTCTTGCCTTGCAGGATGATTTATTCACATTTCCTCACAGCTTCTTGATACTTCATATATTGAGAACCAAGTCCACTCAGCCCCTCTCCAGGTTACTTAAAGAGAGATTGGGAAAAGACTCGTCTGGGAAAATAACCCTAGACCATACAGACTGTTGAAGAAATTTGCCAAATTTGATCAAGATAAATGTGTTCATCAGCACTCAGGCCTTTTCTATGAGATTCTAAGACAGGCTTTGAAAATTCCTTGTGAAAATATGGAAACTAGATTCACAGGATTCCTGTAGTATCCTAAGACAATAAGGATATCACGAAAGACCCCAATACCCATTTGTCATGTTTAGTAAAATAATCCCTTCTACATTGGCATTCCTCTCATTTGATTTCTCACTGCAAGATGTTTGAAGCCAGGACCTTGCCTATGCTAGGCCAGCACTAAGCTATAGCGTTATCCCTGAAACATACTGAGAGGCCAAACCACCACTGTATTTTAATAGAGAATTAACATTGAAATCTTATGGTCACATTTGTATCATCTACTGTCTTTCCAATTTTGAAAAGCAGGGCATTTGCCATTTCCTTTCTTCAGGGATTTTCTATTCCCCATAGATTGCAGATGGTATTTTATGGATCTAATTGAAAATTGTTTCCATATCCTTAGACATGATTTACCCAAATCTGAAGATTTAGATTCTTTCTGGTGTCATTTTGTTTTCTTTCCTTTTGTTTGTTTGCTTGTTTATCTAGCAGGACTAGGGATGGAACCCAAGACATTGCATATGGTTGACGAGTGTTATACCACTGAGAGACATCCCCAGCCCAAATATAGACTTTCTAAAGGACAGTTCCAGGTCATTGTTTTTGTTTGCAGCATTGGGAGTGGACTGATGGTGGTGGGAGGAAATCGCAGTACCCTTCTCAAAAAGTTGTTCTCAAAATGAGTAAAGGATACTGAGCAAGCAAAATAGATTTCATGGTGGCAATGAACCTACAAAAAAGACGCAGTTCTTTCTAGTTAGAATTTCTGAAATTTCAGTTCCAAGTCTGTGCAGTTCTTGTGGTTTGAATCTTTGGCTCCCATCTCCCTCTTCCCAGACTTTTATGTATCTTACAAACTGAGCTCCTCAGAGAACCTAA
Source organism: Ondatra zibethicus (assembly GCA_004026605.1). Taxonomy (NCBI): domain Eukaryota; kingdom Metazoa; phylum Chordata; class Mammalia; order Rodentia; family Cricetidae; genus Ondatra; species Ondatra zibethicus. Next base: position 71,680 of record PVIU01006094.1, on the reverse strand, counting down.
TCCCTAGCTCCCCAGCAACTTGGGGCTCCTGAGTTGTTTTTTCTATGCTGTGGACTTAATGTGCATGTCCTCTTCAAATTCCTATGTTGAAACATTAATCCATAATATGATGATAATTGGAGATGGGACCAGAGGGATGTAATTAGAGTCTGATAATCAAGTCCGAAAGATGGGATTAATGTTCTTATAAAAAAGAGGCTCAAGAGAGTTTGTGTTCTCTCTCCCTCTCCCTTCCTGACCTCTCTTTCCTTTTCTAGAATACAGTGAGAAGGCTGGCTGCCGACCAACCGAGAAGAGAGCTCTGACCAGTTACTGGATGGGCTGCCCTATAATCTTGACCTTCCCAGCCTCCAGAATTGTGAGAAATAAATATCCTTATTTTTGCTGTGATTGTTGTTGATTTTGGGGCTTGGTGGTCGTGGACATTGAAGCTGGGATGTGATATATACTAAAGCATGCTTTTACTGCTGAACTGCACCCCAGCCTATCATTGTTTAAGCCACCTAATCTATGGTATTCTAGTGTAGCTATACAATGAAAACACTCCACTATTATTATTAGGGGCTCTAGTACCTTTGCTTGTTTGTAACACACATCTCTTGAAAACAGATGCATTCATTCAGGTTTATTGCTTTTGGTAAGCTCTGATGCTATTTCTACAGTTCCTGTTACCAATGTGGTTTATAATTAGTTTGAAAGCAGAAAAGATGGAGTCATTGAGGGCTTCTGAGGTCAATAGGCTGGGAAATAAATTGTTCCATTTATCAGGATGAGAACTGAATCCTCATATTAACCTTCCTAATTGCTTGCTTACCTTGTTTTTATACTTTCTAAGTGAACAGGAACAAAGCCACTTGCTGCTGTTCTCATTAACACTAATGATCAATAAGTAGAAAAAATGCTGATTCTTATATTTTGTTCAACATTATGTATGCTTAATTTAGAGCTTATTAGGGCATTGCCAGTTTTGCTCATTATGTCTTCAACAAGATGAATGTGTTTCTTCGGCAAGCAGTTAAAATGAAGCAGCAATGACTGACTCCAGTTTTGTAATCAAGCAAGGTTTTCAGTTATAGTTACAGCTGGGAGTAGGGAGAGACGATGTAAACATGAACATTTAATATTGTCTTCTTCTCTTCTCAAGAGACAACGGTACTTGTAACTGTTAAGCATAGAGGATAAATAACCAGAGCTAACTTGTAACTATTTGGCCTTGGCCTTGCACCCTTCCCTAATTTCCTTGAGGTTCATTCCATCCATTAAAATCATGGCATGATGGACTGGAGAGTTAGCTCAGAAATTAAGAGCACTTGTGTTCTTGTACAGGGCCTGGGTTTGGTTCCCTGTACCTACATTACAGCTCAAAACCATACATAGCTCTAGTCCCAGGGGATCTGATGCCTTCTTCTGACCACAGGCGCCACAGACACCATGTAGTTATGTGGTATACATATAGGAGACAAAATACTCATATGCATAAAATGAATAAGATTTTAAAAACACAATCACAACACAAAATACAAGTAGATGCTACAACATGGATGAATTGCAAAACCCTAAGCAATTAAAGAGACAAGTTACAAAGGACCAAGAGTTGAGACCCTAGAAACTTTTGTAGGATGAGTATTGAGTTGGTCTAGCTACTTTTAACTGAAATGGAATATAGGAGGTTTTAGAGTTTTCTTTTTTTGCTGACCTTCAGCTTTGGAGGATGATCAAGGGGATCCGAACAGATGGAGTTAGGTTGCCAGAGGACCATCTGATGGTGAATGAACAGCTGTTAGGTACATGAGGTCCAAAGACTGATAGAATCACTACAAGGATTATAACACATACAACCCATTTCCAACATGAAAACCCAGAGATCCAATTCCAAAAATTGCAATGAAAAAGATGACGGTATCTGATATGTTCTGAATCTGGTTTTGTAGCCTGCATAAAGCCAATGAGACATTAGCGAAATTATCAGGACTATATACACAATGCTTAACCTTGTTCCAATGACATCCTCTAACCCAATACATGGTGTGAAAATAAAAGCTGGGTGATTATGCCCATGGAAAATGCTGAGTCCAGCGATGTTGTAACACATAGGTAAGTTACTAAAGTGATCTAGAGCTTTTCATCTTCCTTATAAAGAATACAGAAATAATAGACTACCTAGAAATAAAGACAGACCCAAGGAAGGAAGAAACTGAAACTTTCACTGCTTTGTTCATGTGGCAGGTATTTAAGATCTCTGAGGTGTTGGCTCTCCCAAGAGTCTATGGGCAATTTTTCGTCAAGAAGGTCTTCTTCACAAGGTTGAACGGGGGAGTGATGGGCCTAGTTAGCAATTCCTGAGACCTTGATGACTGTAAGAGAAGATGAAAGCGCCCTTGACCCTGAGGACCCTTCCTGTTAGGTTTAATTGGCACTTGTTCTCCAAGTTGAAAAAGAGGCTAATGTCTTCTCCATGGGTTAGGCAGCCTCTGTAACTCAGATTCTTCGATATCTCATTGGAATTCAATGATTCTAAAGGCAAACGCTGGTTTCAAGGTTTCTTCATCTAGGAATGGATCTGCTGTAGAACAGGGTGTTCATGAAGCCCCTTCAAAGGCTTAGGCTGGGAGCTGAATGAGGCCATGTGTGAACTCTCTGTAGAGCTGATGGTATGCTTGCCCTCCCAGAAAACTGAGTCTCCTGGCAAAGGTTTTGGGGTTTTTTTTGTTTTTTTTTGTTTGTTTGTTTGTTTTTTTGTTGTTGTTGTTACTTTAAAGGTTTTCTTTCTTTTATTTTTGTGAGACGGGGTTTCTATGTAGCTTTGGAGCCAATCCTGCTGGAACTACCTCTTGTAGACCAGGCTGGCCTCGAACTCACAGAGATCCACCTGCCTCTGCCTCCTGAGTGCTGGATTAAAGGCATGTGTCACCACAACCTGGCTTAAAGATTTAATTTTTTATTATGTATACAGTGTTCTGTCTGCAGGCCAGACCAGAAGAGGGCACCAGGTCTCATTACGGATGGTTGTGAGCCACCATGTGATTGCTGGGAATTGAACTCAGGACCTCTGGAAGAGCAGCTTGTACTCTTAACCATTGAGCCATCTCTCCAGCTACTGGCAAAGGTTTTGAAAGGATTACCTTAGAGGTCTCACTGTTATATTCCAATGTTCCAGAGAACTGAGGTCTTCAAGAGGAATGGAAAAAGTATGTCATTCTCAATTAGCTACATACTAAGCAAACTGAGAAATAAAGGGAGGACCACTAATTACCGCTTTGAAGAGATCTTGGGAAACCAAATTGGGGAATAATTTAAAATGGCTGGGGTTGGAGTATTGGAAGTGAACAGCAGAAGGTAAAAACTCATAACGGGGGTAAGTTACTGATTAGAGTTTTAAGTTTCACTCACACTTTAGGCCAGAGAAAACATTCTTTATGATTAGGAAAAGCATGAGAGTTCTTTAATCTGATTGGAGAGATGGTTGTGAGTACCCTACCTGGCATGTCAGCAGCCCATACTTGGGAGTTAATGAGGATGCCTGTAAGGACTGAATTGTTGCTTGACTCTTCAGTAGAAGTGATCATGACTATTATTGTGAGATTTTGTAGAGGGCTGAAGATAATTTAGGTTCCTGTTTTTGTTTTTGCTAGGTTTCTGCCCAGTAAAGTAAAAGGATATTCAGGGATTAAAATATGGTGAAAGAATACGTTACTAGGACTGGTTGCTTATTTTGCAACCAAGAAGACATGAGTTCAAATTCCCAGCAGCTAACTTAATAGCCAAACGGCAGTCTATACCAGTAATCCTAGTGCTGGGAGGGGAAATGGAGACAGGCAGATCCTTGGAGCTCATTGGCTATACTGCTTAACAAATCAGTAGGCTCCAGGTTCAATGAGAGATCCTGTCCCCCAAAAATAAGGTAGAAAGTGCTTGAGGAAAACACCCAACACCACCCTGCCTGGGGAGCATGCATGCAGGCATGCACGCACGTGCACAGATGCACATTCACACACACACAGAGGCATGCATGAATGCACAATGCACATGTATGCGCTCACACACACACCATTCCATAGACATCATAAAACAGAATAAAATATTTGGTTACAGGAGTCCCATGAATGCCTATTGTTTGGCAAGTGTTGGAGGCCAATTATCTATAATATTAGATATTATATTATATTATATTATAATAGTAGGAGGCTTCAGTATCCAGGAGAAAACACATGGTCCTATCTGCGACTTACCCAAGGCTCCATTCCATTGATATTAATGGTCAGAGGTCAAGTGGAGCTCTGATAGGTATCAAGAGGCTCTGATAGGTAGTAAGCCTTCCAGTGTCTTCCTTGCCACTTTGAAGGCAAGTGTCCTTAGGAAGACATCCAATATCTGGGCAGTTTTCTGCAGTGACCTACCTACCAAGAGACTTGGCATGTATTTGTCAATTGATTTTCTGCAGGAGAAGAACCAGTGGGAGATCTTAAGACCTTATGTTGTGAGAAGTTCTGCCTGATTTTCTTCTCCTTCTGTTAGCTTTAGCCTCCTTTTATCGGCCCTCTTCCTCTTCTAGATCTAGATAGACAACAGGATTTGCTGTGATTAGCGGGCCGCCATTGGGAGTGTTAGGGCCCAAAGATGATTTCTGTCATTTCCTTCAGACGCCAAGGAAAGATTGAGGACCAACTCCATCTTGGGAAGGATGTGGCCTTCACAGGATAAATCAGCCAGAGTAGACTTTTACATAGCCTTCTCAGAGCACTCTAAAAAGGCAGAAGTTTTTTTCCCACTGGGCCTCTGGTCAATAGTTGCCAGTTACTGGTCATATCTCTCTAACATCTAACTTAAATTGCTTGGTTACGCTTGTTTGTGCAAGGCCTGCTAGCTACGTAACGGATATAGAACACGGGTGCTTTGTTTGTTTTTGCTATTGTTGCTGTTGGCCTCTCTTCACTTCCTAGAGGCTATACTTACACTCTTCCAAGTGGCCTCCTCCATTTCAGCAGTGGAAAAAAAAAAAAGAGAGAACTCTCTCAAGACTGGAGAAATGGTTAAGCGGTTAAAAGCACCTGCTGCTTTTGCAGAGAACACAGGTTTGGTTCTCAGCATGGCAGCTCGCAGCCGTATGTGATTCCAGTTCCAGGAGATCCAATGCCCTCTTCTGAACTCTGAAAGAACCAGACATGTATATAGTGCACAGAGATACATACATATGAAAAAGCACTCATATATATATATATCATATATATATAATAAATCTTAAAACATTTTTTAAAAAATTTGTCCCTCGTTGTATTTCTTTATGCTTCAAATATCTCATATTAAAAAATTATCCCCCCCTTTGTGCGTGTGTGTGTGTGCACAAGCATAATGGTATAATTGTCAAGATTGGAGGACAACTTGTAGGAGTCTGTTCTCTCCTTGTACCATGTGGGTCCTGAGGATTGAACTCAGTTAATCAGGGCTTGGCATCAATCACCTTTACCTTCTGAACCAACTTGTTGACCCCAAATTACTTCACTTCTAATCAACCAAAGAAAACTCTGTTTTTAGAGAGCCCCATATGATCAGGTTAAGACTACTTAGATTAACCTCTCTACTTTATGGTCAACTGGTTAATAACCTTAATTACATCTGCAAATTAATTTTTTTGTGAGTAGTAAAACAGAATCATCGCATCAATCCAATAGGAAATGTGTGGGAACCAGCTAATAGCTTTGCCTGTCATGGTACTTTCAGATGCATCATTGTGTCCATACTTCTGGAGTGATCTCATCTTTTGGCCAGTTCAAAGGTGCTGATGGCTCCCAGCTCACTACCTTTAGCTCCTAACCCCACCCTGGTGTCTGTAGACCTGCATCAGCAATTCTCATGGTTTCATGTAGAGTTCCTACTTGAAACTCGAGGCATCATTTCCCCACCAGTGGGGCCTCTTTCTAGGTTCCTTTTCCTCAAGGAATCATTTCTCAGCAGCAGTATCCTTGGCTTTAAACCCATTGACCCTGTTGCTGCAACTGCCTTACTTTTCCCACTGCTGTGACTTAAGGGGAGAAGGTTTTACTCGACTCGTGGTTCAAGAGTCCAAAAGCCCTCATGGTATAGGAAGCGTGGAGTTTATAGAAGTTGGGACTATGTGCCAGAGACTCTTCACATCTTAAGGGGTCAAGAAGCAGAGAGGGTGGGGGTGGTGTGCTCACGCTCAGCCAGCTGACTTTCTTCTTTTATCCAGTTCCTGAGGTTGTTGGGCTTCTGTCCAGAGCAAGGCATACCTCCTAAATTAATCTTCGCTGGAAAATGTTTGGCAGACGTCTCTGAAGATGTGCCTCAAGTATGCCCTTGGTCTTTCTTTTTTTTTTTCTTTCCTTTTTTTTTCTGTTTTTGTGTTTGGTTTTTTGAGACAGTTTATTTCTGTGTAGCCCTGGCTGGCCTGCCTCCCAAACGCTGGGATTAAAGGCGTGCACTACTACCTCTGTGCCATCGTTGGTGTTTCTTAAGCCAATTAAGTGGAAATTTGAAATTAACCATCACAGCAACATATACTAATCAATCCCGCCTCCAAATTTCTCCAACCTGCTTCCATCTCTTTACTCTCAGCTACAGCGACCTTCACCTCTCACATGAATTGTTCAGCAGCCCCAAAATTCATCTCTTCCCCTTGACCTCTATAGAGCACATTGCAGATTTCCACTCTAACCTCCTTTCAGTTCCTTTTAGCAAACTGCATTCCTCAGCTAGGCTTCTGGTTGTGATATACAGTTCAACAATCAAGTACACCCATGCAAGATCTAGAAGGTGGAAATGATGTATCATGACCGGAGGGCCTTGCTTCTGCTATTTCCATTGGCAAGCAGAGTTATAGAGCTATTTGGCCCTTAGTGGCTGCTGTGGAGGGAGTGTCCAGTGCCCAGGCTCTCACTACATGAGTGAAATGAGCATTCCGTTTGCTGGATGATTTCCAGACCATGGCAAAGAAGAAAAAGTCTTGGAGCCAGCCACTATGTGGAGACAGTCTTAATATTCCAGTTCACTGATCACAACAGAAGCAACAGATTTCTGGCAGTCAGGCTATTCTGAAAGGTTTGTTGGAAGCTCAGTTTAGATTTTGCTCCCCTAACAATTCCAATTGTTTTTATACAGCTTGTATTTGTACCCAGGTGGTATGTTTTATCAGCACCTGAACTCTGACTACCACATCACCTACAAACAGCCATGTCTCACCCACTGTGATATTCTTAAACTCCGAAACCCCAAATCAATGGTGGCACTACCTTTCCTTGAGATCTTACAATAGCTTCAATATTCTTTTTATCAAGTTTGAGTCTTGTTTACAAGATGTATTTTTATTTACTTGTATATGTTTGTACCTGTGTGCTTGTATGTTTCATGTGTACAGGTGTCCTTGAAAGCCAATAGAGAGCATTGGGTCCTCTGGAGCTAGAGTTACAGGCACTCGCGAGCCTGATGTGGATGTTGGGAACTTAAATCGGGGCATCTGGTAGAAAAAGAAGAGCTATTTTTCATATATGTGTGTGTGTGTGTGTGTGTGTGTGTGTATGTATGTATGTATGTATGTATGAGAGTGCCTGCTGAGACCAGAAGAAGGCATGGTATTCTCTGGAGCTGGAGTCACAGGTGTTTGTTAACCACCTGACATGAGACCTGGAAACCAATCTCAGGTCCTCTGGAAGATCAGGAAACACTTTTTAACGATTGAGCCATGTCTCTAGGCCTCTATCTGAGCATTTTAATCCTACATGAAAGGTCTTATAACTTGATCCTCTTATCCTCTGCAGACTTGTATTTACCATTCATTCTCTGGTCATATTCGTCTTCATTTAGGTCTGCAAGAGCCTCCTCTCTTCGTCTTGCTTCATGCTGTTTTCCCTCTTACTCTCTCTTCTCTTGGCTAACCTTCTTTTTTTACAGTTTTGGCTAAAGGACTATGTTCCCCAAGAAAGATTCTCTGACCACCCCATCATTATCACCCAGACTCTGGGTGAATACTCTGCCATGTTCTCACACAGCATCCTACCCTACCTTTGAAACGCTCCACTGAATTGTGATTGCCAATTGAAAACTGTACTCCCTCTCCAATTATGCCACATTGGAGGGTCCATGTCTAAGTCGCTTTATATTCTCATTACTCAGTGAGTACCTGGCCCAGACTTGAGTGTACAAATTAGATGAACTAATAAAGAAATGGAAGTTTTTATTTTATTTATATATTTATTGTGATGGTATTAGAGATACAATCTAGGGCCTCACACATGGTGGACAAGTCCTCTACCACTGATCCACAAACTCAGGCCCAAATCATAGGATTTTAAACAGAAGGTCTAATCCTTTTTATATTTGTGTCTTAGGAAAATACACACTCACAAAAGGAACTGGGGTGGGATCATCTGGAGGGCAGGGACTGAAATAGAAAGTACAGTTTGCTGGTCTGACATAGTGCAGTATCCGTGGCAATGAAAGGGAGACTATTTCAGAAAACTGTAATATACAAGAACTAGAACTGGCAAGGTGGTTCAGTGAGTGGGCAAAGGTAGAAAGAGAGAACAGACTCCCATAAACTGTCCTCTCCCCTCTGTATGCAAGTCACGGTGTTCACACACATATACCCCCCCACACACACAATAAATAAATGTAAATAAAAAATTAAAACTAAGTTATAAGATAGGGCTTTATTATATCTTTTCACATTTCGAGTCCATTTCATTCACATTTTTTGAGTACCTACTCTGTGCAAAGCTTTGGGCTAAGTTGTAAGGCATTGCAATTGCTAAGACAGCCAAAACCTGGTGGTTGCAAGGCTTTTGTTAGCATGCTGGACATGTAAATACTTTAACATCAAGCAGAGAAATCAGAAGTGGCAGAACTGAAGAGTTTATGTTGGAAGACTTTGTGGGCTTTTAAAGTTTTCATTTGTTTTGTCTAAAGTTAATGGGCTAGTAACCAGTGACACTAGACATAGTGTACTTTGCTGGGAAGAGTGTTGACTGTCTGGAGGGAGAACACAGGACTCCTTAATTCTTCACCTCCCACTGTCTGGTAATATGATCTTGAACAAGTTGCTCAACTTCTCTGGACTTTAATTTTTCTCATCTGTAGGGTGGACTTTTTGAATGAAATGACCTTAAGAATTCTATTATTTTATATATTTGTCATATTTAAAATGTGAAGTAGCTCTAAAACTTTTTCAATCATCTGACTAGAATGTCAGTACATAAGGAATAATGTCAATATCATTTTAAGTGTGCTAACATTTCCTGTAGTGTTTAGAACATAAGGACATAGCATGGCCACAGACTACAAGCTTTGATTTCTTGATTCTAAGAGATGAATGATAATAGTCACCTTTGCCAGTTTGGGAACAATTTGCCCAAATGTGCTTCCCACTCCACTTTCTCGGCCTTTCCAGCCTTATGATTTTCTTTTTATTTTGTTTTTATATATTGCCTGATAGGAATGCTAGTCTTCGTTACAGGAATGCAAAGGAGAACTTCAAATATGCGATTTTTTTTTTTACCTGCTTTGATAACTGAGTCGTTTTAAATTCTGGACTCAGACTGTGAGGCAATTGTCTTCAAATATCGGTGGAAGGAAGACATATGAAGGCACACAAAAAATAGGATTAGAATCATGAAAAGAGCTATTTCATCACCTGATCTTCTCTTTGCAACTAGGCATGCAACAGCTTACAAGAATGGGCAGGAAGGCTAGCAGCTGCTAACAGATGAGCCCAGAAAGAGCAGTGACTTAAAATAAAGCCATTTCTCTTTCATTTCTAGTACAATTGATGACAGCAATGATGATGGTGGTGATGTCTGCCTGGTCCATGCAGTCTGTCATTCAGGATGGAGATTCAGTTACTCTCACGCACAATCCATGACCTTCAAGGACACCCAAGGTATTAACATTCAGATATCAAAAGCAAAGTTTAGGAGGGCATGAGGGAGGGAGAGTCTTACTTGTTGGATATTTTGCGGATTAGTGGTGGTGGTGGGTTTTGTTTCTTTTCTTGTTTTTTGAGACGAGTCTTAGCAAGTAACTAACTAGCCTGGAACTCACTATGTAGACCAGGCTATGCCAGAGATCTCCTGAGTGCTAGGGATTAAAGCCAGGTGCCACTGTGCCCAGCTGCTTGCTGGATGCTTTTGTGACTAGTCTTGGTACTGTTTCTGTCCACATTCTGTTGGTCTGACCTCGGCAACACGGGCACACATAATTGCAGCAGAGGCTAAGAAACATTAGCTCTTTGCTAATGGAGGAAAACAGCAAATTTTGATTACTAAATGCTGGTCTTTGGGCTCTCCCTTACGCAGAGATATTGATTCTTTATAGATATTCCCTCTAGGCTTCCTCTTTCTACCATGTCTACACTTGCTGATAAAATATTTCAGAGTTGATTCTAACTTGCCATGAACAATTGAAAACTCCATTCGGAGTGTTGATATTCATCAGGTAAGCATGGTTTTCATGGTACAAGATTCAGGCTTCTCTAAGCACTCTAATTTGTGCTTGGAATCTTATGGTATGCTACTTTGTACAAGGTATACAGTGACCATACATCACTCTGGATGACACACAGATTTAGCTTCAGGTCCATAAAACTAGGAATATTGCTTGCTTAATGTTATCAGGTTTAAGAGGTCAATGATTAAAAAAGAAATTGGACTTCCACTTTCCTTTAGGCCATTTATCTAGGAAATTAAATCATAGCTGCCAACTTTAAGAATTTTCTTATAAGATACATAGCTTTATTTGATGTGGAGTAGTGTTTCTCAAAATATGGCCCCTGGAGTAACATCAGTACTGTTCAGTAACTTGTTGGTAATACAATTTTTCAGGTCTCAGTTCAGACTCTGTCTTACATATGTGGCTAGCCTTTGCTGCTGTTTGGGTAATAAGGCCCAGTAATCTGCACAAGTCTTATAAAAGAATATTCTAGAACCACTAAATAGTTATTTAGTTGAGTTGTACTATTTGGGGGGATTTTATTTCAAGAACCAAGTCAAAATATTATTTCAAATTGTTTGTTTTCTTTTGTGTATAATGTGTTTGTGTGTGTTGGCATGCATGTAGAGGTCAGAGGATAACTTTGAGGATCAGTCCTCACCTTTTACCTTGCTTGAGACAGGGTCTCTTGCTTGCACTGTGCACCAGGCTAGCTAGCCTGAGAGCTTCCAGGCACTCTGTCTCTGCCTTCCATTTCCCCCCCAGGAGCACCAAGATTACAGATACATGCTACCACTTCAGACTTTACATGGGTTCTGGGAATTCAAACTCAGGTCCTCATCTTTGTACAGCAAGCTCTGGACTAACTGAGTCATCTTCCCAGAAAACAAACAAAACATAAACCCTCTTCCTCTTTTCTCATATTTCTGTGAATTAAGATTGATGTAGGAAATTCACAAAATGAAAAGATTGCTGCTCTTAAGAGTTCTAAGACTTGCCTGAAGATCAGAACACAAAGCAGCCACACCGTCAGCCATACAGGCCAGGCAGTGGTGGCACACACCTTTAATCCCAGCAGCCACACTAGTTAGCCATAGAGGCTGGGTGGTGGTGGTGCACGCCTTTAATCCCAGCACTAGAGAGGAATATAATTTTCCATCTGAAAATTTCACAGAGGTAAGAGCTCTCTAGCGGCTGGACTGCTTTGCTTTTCTGATCTTCGGGTTGAACCACCCCCCTTAAAAAAAAAAGTCCTACAACATCACAAGGGCATAGCTTCCAAAAATGTCAGCCATAAAGATGTAAAGTTCTAATGAAGCATGTCTAGCAGCTTCCTTAAAAAACCTGTAGTCGTACATGTGATTCATGACTGCTTCTTTGGTCATTCATGGTTTGTCTACAAATGATGAAAGTGGTGGTTCACAACTATAATACCAGCAGTAGGGAGCATGGGGCAGGAGGACTGTTGAAGGTTCCAGACCAGGTTGGGTCAGTGAGTTCAGAGACAAATGTGAGACTCTGAATAAAATGAGAAGACAGAGATGAGGGAAGGAAAGAAAGCGAGAGCAAGGAAAAAGAAACTGTCAAAATTCTGTTTGGGTCAGAGATACATAATGAACATTTATGATGAATGAATGGGTAGTCATCTCATGGATTCAGGTGCTGTTGACTACTGTTCTGGAATGGAGTCAGTTGTTTTAAATCACATTTTGATACTTTCTTTTTTTTTTTTTTTTTTGGTTTTTCAAGACAGGATTTCTCTGTAGCTTTTTTGAAGCCTGTCCTGGAACTAGCTTTTGTAGACCAGGGTGGCCTCGAACTCACAGAGATCCGCCTGCCTCTGCCTCCTGAGTGCTGGGATTAAAGGAGTGCGCCACCACTGCCCGGCTGATACTTTCTTCTAGTTAAAGTTTTATTAAAAAGATACTGAGTGCCTTAAGTATATGGCCAGCCTTTTCTTCACGTTATGATTTTATCTATCAAGTATTAAGACTAATACCTCCAGTTCCTCTGAGAGACACAGAAAAAAGCTTTCTATGAAGGCTGTGCTGTTCCATTTCTGGAAATGTCTATAAAAGATCTGCTACTGCATGTTAACATTTGCTGTGACTAAGACAGGCTTTGTTCCCCTAGTAGCACTGACATTTGGAGCTGGGTCATTCTTTGTTGTGGGGCGAACATATATGCTGTAGGAGGGTAAGCAGCACCTCCCATCCTCTGTCTGTCCACTGGATGCCTGTAGCATCAAGGACTCCCAGCTGTGACAAGCCAGATATTCCAGACACTGCCACGGGTGCCCTGATGAGTAAAACTAATAGTGAGAGTAACTTAATAGTAATTTTGTTCAAAGCTACAGAAAGAACATAGGTTCTACATTTTCTTCTGGATCACTGGTGAGGACTCTGGAATGGCAGAACTATTTGGAAAGGATCCACTTCACAAATCCTCATCATTTTAGGTCCATTTTCTCTTTGGGACAACTTTATCATGAGATATACAAATGTATAAACTCTAAGCATCATTTCTGCACATAACTTATATACTGATTTAATACTGAGTTATAATACTGTGTAAAAGTAATCAAAAAGCTGACTAAAGGAACTCTATAGAAGACTGTACTAGAGAGTGCACCACTAACTGAATGGTCTTTAGCTACTCCATGATAATACTTAAGTCATTTAAAAATTGAAATAAAATATATTAATCCCTCTGGTTACATTCTACCTCAAGATTCTAAGCATGGAAATTCGCCATTGATTCTGGAGTCTGCTTCCTAGAATGGAAGAAACAAGCTAATAATTCAACTTCTGGGTTTATTTCAGATGTCGTTTACTTCAGCATTACTGTAACCTCTCCTTACTTCTACTTGAATACTTCATATTTTCAATTTGTCGACTTTTTATTTAAATCATCAGTATTTAGATGATATTGTACTTTAATATCCTTATTGACCTTCTCATCATCCTTAATATTCCCTCTCGTCATCCATGTAGGCATGTTTTAGTTATTTTTAAAGTAACTTTTATCATATATATTAGATATGTTTTGCTTATATGCATATCTGTACATCCCCTTGTGCCTGGTGTCCAGAGAGGCCAGAAGAAAGTGTCAGACCCCTGGGAACTGAAGTTACAGTTATGAACTGTCATGTGGGTGCTGGGAACTGAACTTGGGTCTTCTACAATAGCAGCCAGTGTTCTTAACCAATCAACCATCTATCTAGCCCTATGTGGGCATATTTTAAACATTGTCCTTTTTCCCTTTTCATTTAGTCATATTTTAAAATGGAGCAGGCATAAGAATGTGCAGCTATGGCAAATTTAACAGGAAACTAAAATTATTTTTCAAAACTTTAGATAATAAAGTACCCAAATTTTATTGCTAAAAAACAGAATTGCTATTTTACCCTCACATCTTGTAGCTAGCATACATGACAGCAAGGCACTTTTAAAAAAATTTAACAAACACATACAAATTCTTGTTATTAATTTTTCACACATAATTTTGTATTATTAACATCAGGCAGGATCATTCTGAAAACAAAGACAAAAGAATAAAAATGATAATGTATTGGCATGGCAGATGAAAACGATATTAGGTCAGAAGAAACATGTATACAACAAAGCCTACAATTTGAGAAATGTGAAAATCAAAGTCAAGCTAGTTAATTACTAACAAAGATGGCAGCCGTGTTTCTTTTTGTCTTTCACAGTGAATGCATGATTAGCACTTAGTACTAAGGCTGGGGAATAAACCATCTATAATCTACTGAAAAAGACCATCTGCTTCTATAAATTTTGTTCTCATATACTTGCCAAAGGAAGAGAACATATTAACAAAATAATGGGCCCTGCTTTGTTAATTGTAGGTTGTTTGCAGTTTTGCTATTGCTATTAGAATTTAATAAGCCATTCCTTCTGCTAAATTAATAAGCAGCCAAGATTATGTAATAGCTGCTTTCAGCTGCTAATTATTTTCCCATAATTCCTTCTCTACCCCCAGCCCTCCCCACCTTTTTTCCTTTTCTTTTTTTGGCTAGAAACACAGAGATGAGACTGCCAATATGTCATTAGCAAGTCTCCCATCATTTCCAGAGGTACAAACCAACATTAGCAACATATCCAATGAGATTAAACTTGGGAATTGGCTATCTCAGAAACCTTGAGGGCATAGGTGCTTTGTATACAAAAAGAAAAGGCAGTGTCTTGAATTAGAGGGTAGGTTTTCATTGTGTAGTATTAGTGCTGTCTTTAAACTGGCTAATGACATCTGTTTCCTGTATTAAAGGAGAAAAAAAGACATTGGCATTTCTGGGGCATGTTTGGACAGGAAACAAGAGAAATTTGGGCAGGGGGCCTAAAGACCTACCAAAAGCCAATTCCACTGTGTTAACCACTTTCATATTCCAGTATATATCAATCACACACACGTCAGTAGGAACCTTTCCGAGCAGCGTATTATTGCTGAAAGGGGAAGGTATTCTAGTGTTATTTTGCTAAACAAAGGCATCATAAAATGACCTCAAATTCCTATCACATATATTACATTGGCACTGTAAGATATAAACATGAACATTAATCTCTAATAAGGGATTTTTTAAATTAAGTAAATACAACTTTGTTTAAAATGTAGCATCTTTTTCTTACATTGGTTAATTTAAAATTCATGTTTAGTAACCTCTGCAAAGGAAGACATGGCCCAACAGATGCTCTTTTGGCTTTCTTTGTAGGAATAGAGGTGACTGGAGTACTGAAGAGCATTTGACATAGGAAATCCACAGCTGTCCAAGCAAGGTCACCTAATCCTATCTCCCTCTATCTATAAAAGATGAGTTGAACTAGATGATTCATCTATTCTATCATTCAAATAAAACATGGACATCCATTATATGCCCAGAACTAAGTCAACATTTCAGCTTTTAACAAGTCTATCATCATTTCATAATTTGATTAGGCAACTCACATTTATCAGTAGTGTTAAAGATCAGGCAAGGAACTAGGTTCTTAAACGAATAAAATCCAAGATGCGCTAAAACAGAAGCATGTGGGTAAAAGAGGGATTCGTTGTTCCGGGGCTTTAGGGTGAGGCTTCAGAGATGTGACTTTAGAGGAAGGACAGGCCAAGAAGAGCGAGTCGTCAGCAAGGCTAAACTGGAACGGTCGGGGGGGGGGAGATGGGGGGGCGAGACCGTGAGAAGGAAGCGGGATCTGGAGGACTAAGCGCAGTCTGGGCTTCTGCAGCAGACAGCGGACCGCAACTCCTCCAGTCCGCCGCACTGCTGGGTGAAGCAAGCCCCGCAGAGCGGCTCTTGCAAAGCTTGGGGCGAGAAGTGTCTGGGCTAGCTAGGGCTGGAGCAGTGCATTGGAAAGGAGGGGCCTCCCTGCAAACGCGGGCACCACGAAAGCGCTGACTTGTTTTCCCCAGAGTTGCAGCACTCCCGTCCTTCCTCCCACCATCATCACCGACTGTCACACCTCCCCGCCCAACCCTCTGGGGACCCGGGGAGTCACTGAAGCTCGAAGTCAGCTCTTTGCAGTGCGGACCATCCTTAGCCTGCACCACGGGGTCAGCTAAGGGCGCCGCGGAACCCCATCCTCCCGCCACTAAAGGAGCCAGGACAGCCGCGCGGGCCGTGTCCCGGCGGCAAGGGGAGAAATACGCAGGCGCGCCCACCACAACTGAAGCCGCTTCCGGGTCACGTGGCCAGACTTCCGGCCCTCGCCACGCCTCCCCGCGACCATTTGACCAATCGGCTCTCTCGCTCTCGCCGGCAACTGCGAGGATACTAGAAGCGGTTGGCGCCCCCTCGGCAGCTTGGCGCTCGTCCTCTGGCCCGCCTCTCCGCTCGCCGCAGCCCGGGCTCCTCCTCCGTCCAGCCTCCGGGGCGGGGTCTGTTGGCTCGCCCTACCCTCGCAGCCTGAGCCTGCCCTCCGCCAGACGGGTCCTCTCCCGGCGGCACCACGGCTTCCCTTCAACAGCACGGCGACGGGGGCTTCCCCTCAGCAGCCGCCGCCGCCTCAGTCTCTGCAGCCGGCCAAGCTCCGCCGCGTCCGCGGCCCGCGGCCGCCGTAAGTGTCGAGGGGATCCGCTGAGGTGGCAGGGATGGGAAGAGGGAGAGATGGCCGGGCGCGCCCCCCGCCGCCCCGTGAGCACCCCGACGACCCCACCCCGAGTCCTCCCGGGGCCCTGCGCCCCAAAACTCACTTCTGGCGGCGGTGGCGCCCCGCTCTTCACTCTGCGGCGCGCCAGTGATGCTGGGGCCGGTCCTGGGTTCCGCGGGGACCCCGAGGCACCTGTGGTTCGCCGATCGCATCAAGTTTGGCGGGGCATTTTGGGGAGGGGCCGGGGGTGGCAGCGACCGAGGACTTGGCGCCCCTGGCGGGCCAGCGGATGCCATTGTCTCTGCTCCGCTCCTTGCCGGTCACCTCTCCTGGCTTTGGGCAGTGATGGAGTGTGGTCCCGGGAGGAGGGGAGGCGCCCAAGACTGCGGGACCCCAGGGATGCTGGACCTGAGCCCATTCCAAGGCTGGGCCCATTGTTGCTTGTTGTTTTGTTTTTGTTTTAATACTAATCTGAAGAAATTTTTGTCCCGAGATTTGCGGCAAAATCAAAGCGAGGGAAAAGGAATACTTGTGCCAGGGCTTTCGTCCCATGTTAGCACATCATTTGTTTTAAGGAAAATGCGTGGTTTCTTCGTCCTACAAAGTGGTAGGGCGGATACTGGACCCTGCTACAGATAGCCTAGAGCACACTCCTGTCGTTAGCAAACCCTCTCCTGGTCACCAAGATTTAAGAAAACTCAATCGTTTCCTTCCCCAAGTTCTAGTAACGGTTTGCGTTGAATGTCCAGTTGATGCCTTACTTGTCCTCTTCGAATGCTGCTGTCTTCAGAACTTGTATGGGCGGCACTTTGCTATCAATGAATTATATATAGCGTGTTGTGTGGGGGTAATAGCCAGTTTTAACTTTACTAAAGTTAAATGGCTACGCCATAAATTTCCGCATGTTTTCTTGATGCGTTTTTGGGATATTGCAAGGTGAATTTCCTGTCGAAAATTAGAGCCAGTTTGATTTTATATTAAGTAAATTCCTCTTCCCAATGTTCAAATTTAAGGTGGTGTAGTGAATATTAAGAACCTGCCTTGGGGTCTCACTTGCACTGTCTCTGTTAAAGGAACTTAAAAGGATTAAAAGAGAACACCTACCTGAATTTTACCTTCAAATTAGCTTTACAATACAGCTTGTTTTTATCAGTTGAATTATAAAATACCTGCTTTAGAAAATGTAGCCTGACCAACAGTCATGCAAATGCTAAGTAAATCCATACAAATTAGCTTCAGTATAAAAACACACTAGAATCCAGCATACATTCAAATGTGTTCTTTTTTGTTTTAAAATTAAGTATTCTATGAAATGTCTCAAAATTTTGTTTGTTTGGTTTTTTTTAATTTAAGTATTCTATGCCCTGTCTCAATATGAGTAACTTTTGGTCAAGCTTTTCAGACTTGCATTCTCTTTCATGTACATTAACTCAGCTCTTGAGTGCTTATTTGTGATAGCTGGATTTTATAAAAGTGAAATGCAAACATAAAAATCAGGCTTTTGTTAAGAAAAATGTGTTGTTTGTGAGATCTTTTTGATTAGTATTCTGTTTTGCTTCAAATATGCTAGCATAAATTGAGGGGAGTGCTTTAACTGCAAGAAATTCAGCCTGAAACTAGAATGGCCTCAGGGTGAAAAACAGTAGGTCTCCTCTTTCCTAGAAATGTCCCTAAAGCAACTACCTGGTGTCTACAGTTGTCTTTTGATGCACAGAGAGTGTATTATGGAATGTGTAACAAGGGAGAAAATTGTTTCTTAAATTATCAGAGTTCTTGTTCTTCAAAAATTTCACTCAAGCTTACCACCTGTTCTTATTGCCACACACTCTCTTCCACACTTACCTACATATCACTGTAAGAAGACCTTTCCAAAAGAATTTTCTGTTATTATAACCTGCGTAGAAATGTTGATGGCTTACTAATCATTTGGCAGGGTGTTTAACTGTATCCCCAAAGCAGCTCTGAAAACCATGTGATCTTAACAGTTTATCCTAGGTAATTGTATGTAATCTTGATTTTATTTATCTTAACAGATGCAGTTTATGTTGCTTTTTAGTCGTCAGGGAAAGCTACGGCTGCAGAAATGGTATGTCCCACTCTCAGACAAAGAGAAGAAGAAGATCACAAGAGAACTTGTTCAAACCGTTTTAGCTCGGAAACCTAAGATGTGCAGCTTCCTGGAGTGGAGAGATCTGAAGATTGTTTATAAAAGGTATCATTTTTTTTTCATTTATCAGAAAGGTGAAATATGATCAAACGTTAGCGTTATTCAGATGAGGACATTTCAGACTTTTCTGTTGATAAACAAGGATTAACAAATATTTAAATGAAATAAGACTAAAGGAAAAGTTTCCATTTAAAAATGATGGCTGTTTTGATTGCTTGCCTTAGTCTGAAGTGCTAGCAGCAGGGGAATCATTTTTAAATTAATTATATAATTAAAGACAAATAATATTCGTGCTTGGTCATCATTTTAGAAAATAGTCAATGGATTCATTTCATTACAGGGTTAATAGGGTCAGTATTTTAAATTTTTAAGTAATTTGATAAATTCAGGCATGCATAGACAATAGTATGATTATCCTTTCTCCCAACAAATCCATAAAGATTTATTTTATCAAATAACTGATATTTGGCATTCATTTTATCTGACTTTTGTAATTAATCTTACTTATAAAGATCCTGGGCACATAGACCATTTCACTATACAGATGTTTAAATACTTGTGTATATACACGATCTCTTTGCTAGTAGTATTTATTAATTTGAAATGGACTTGTTGCTATGGAGGAGTTGTGCTTAGATATGATAATTTTACCAGGGACAGATGTTTTTTAAAAAGTGATGTTGCAAAATAACTTGTAGGTTAGCTTTTTATACAGTTTCTTTTTCTTTAATGCTATGCATCTTTATTTTACAGAATGTTTTTTGAGGGAACATTTATTTCTTCCCCATTTCTGGTCCCCTTTGAATAATTTACTGCATTTAAAATAAAAGCATTCCCGCATATAAAAAAACTGTCTTGATGATGTATGCAGAGAACAGTATGGAATGCCATGAAGGTGAAGAGAATCATGTTTTCTTCTATTTTCCGTCACCACATTCCAAGTGTGGATGGATTTTGTGGTGGATGAGGTGCCAGGGGAAGAAATGAGATTTATAGGATAGAAAAATCCTCTTACATACTTTAGACTTACCTTTATTTCATAGCGAATTTCATCAGTTTCGGTGGATTTTTTATTCAATGTTTGGATTGGTACTTGTTGAGAAGTATCATAGAAAAATCACAGCATTTGAGAACTGGGAGATGCCTTAGAACAATCTACACACACACCATACTCTCTCTCTCTCTCTCTCTCTCTCTCTCTTTCTCTTTCTCTATCCCAGGGACAGAATCTTATCTAAAACAAGTAGAAATCCAATTGCTTTTGTGGATCAGAAATAAGAACCCTGTACCCTGGCTCAATTGGCCTCTACTGTCTACACTAGAAACTGGTCTTCGATTTGCAAAACACAGTTACTGTTCAAATTTCAATTTATAAAAGATGAGAATTTGTAAATAGGTCATATACTAATGATGGACATGGGGCTACAACTTAAGGTTTAAGTGTGGAGGCAATGGTTTTAAACAGGTGTGGAAAGAAATAAGGTTAGATTTGCATTTCTCAAAAGATTGCAGTGAAACCGTGGCTGGGGGAGTGAAAGGGGCTGAGACTGGCACCTGCAGGATCAGTGGGGGACTGCATGATAATTGGATCCTGAACTGAGAGGCTGGAAGGGAGACCTGTTACCTAGGGAAGTTTGAGAAAATTTGGTCACCCCAAGAAGCAGAGAGAGCAGCCAAGGAAAGAGGGAGTGGTGTCACCTCCACTTCTAGAGTTTGGCTTATGGGAAGAAAGGTAAGCTAGAGAATTTGAGAGTAAGAACACTAATGCCGGCTGTTGCGTGAACTTCAGTAAAAGTGAAGAGCTTTTTAGAATCTTATAGTGAGCGTTTCATGCTTTCCCTGTTGCCAGAACAATGTCAGTGAAGCAGAGACAGGATTTTTAATGTAATGAGGTGAAGGTGGAAAGGTAAAGAAATTGAAACCGCATGTATAGAATATTTGGGAGAGCTTTGCCAAGGACAGAAGAGGTGATAACTGGCCATAGACCTGGATTCTGGAATCCTGGACAGGGTTTATAAAAGGTGTGAGAAGTTTAAGCTTATTTCTAGATAGTGAAAGGAGTCCCCCGTGTGGAGGAAGAAAATCCTAGCAAGAGAACGGAGCCCATGAATGGGCCATTCAGAGGAAAGGAAACAGCAGGTTGGAGCTCATACACTTGCCACTCAGCCTCTTCCTGTAGATCTCCCTACCTTTTTCAGAAATTACAAAAGAGAACTCCAACCTGATCTGATATTTAGATCAAAGGTTTTTTTAAAAGACCTTTAACAAAAAGATTTAACAAAAAGAAAAAATAATTTTATTGAGATGTTTCATATACAAAATGTATAATGTTCTGTAGGCCCCTCCTATTTCATACTGAAAACATCATCTACTTCAAACTTAACCATGTATTTTGTTATTATCAGGTGATGTGTTTTCCCTGCTCCGGCTGGAAGAGATAAGACCTTTTAAGGCATAGAACTTCTGCTGAGTTCCTAATAAATTCTGCTCTAGCACTTTCAATGTTTCTCTTAGCATGTGTTTTTTATATTGTCTTTGTTCATTTGTCCTGTCCACATTCTTTACCCCTGAGCATTTGGCATACATATTTTCCCTTTGTGGGAGGAAGCGGTGTGGGTATAAGGATAATGTAGTTGAGAAGACAAGCTGAAAAATCTGAAGACTTACGATATGTTCCCATGTGCCATTACCTAGTTTTGTGACTTTGAATATTTTGATTTTTTTTTTTGCCTTTGTTTCCTCATCTTTAAAATAAATGCTCCCGAATATCCACTAGAGACAGAACATTATATGCTTAGTTGGTGCAACATTTTATAGTAGAGGCAATTGAATTTAGGTCTTTTAAAATTAATTTTAAAATCCATCCCCATGTTACCAGCTTGAGAATTTGTTGAAGGGTACTTATTGATTTTCTTTACTAACAAAAGAAATTTTAATGACATACCAGTGGGTATTGAGAATAGTTTAGCTACATTCATGCACAGTCAGCTGATATTTAGCTGACTGCAGAGAAGTCATGTGTTTTGAATATAAGAATAGGCACTTTCAGATGTTCTGAGTGCCAGTAATTAGAGTAAGCTCTAATCCATGGTGCTAAAAATAACTAAACATACCTCTCTTCTTACTAGTCTATTATTAATTTTACTAAGAGAACAACATGAGCTCATATTGAATTTTAAAGCACCATTTGGTCCTAAAAATAGGGAATACTCTTCAGGTTTTCTTAGTAATCTTTTACTAAATCTGTATGGCATTTTTTATCTCTTTCCCTTTCTCAAAGCTCTTAATATATTGCATTGAGCATATTTTAATTTTAGCCAGGTGCAGGATTATTTTAATACACTTCACAGCTGTGGTTTTTAATTGAAAATTTGGGCTCTAGGGTCAAATTTCTTTTCTCATCCAGTTACTCAAGCCTGGGTCTCCTATAAATGTAAGTAATAATGATACCTTGGTAGGGATGTTATGAGATTAAGATGGTAAAATTTGCAAAAGCCTTCACTAACATTTAGCACCTCATGGATAGTGAATCTCTCTGTGGTACCGGCTATTGTACCTCTGTTTCTTCCTTCTCCAGCTTTCTGAAGAGGTGTTCTTATCATGCTAATAGTTGTCTATTCACCTGGAAGAAGTAGTTCTTTAAATTGATGCCTTTTCCCCATTCTTAGTGAAGTAAACATATAGTGGATTGAAGCTGCCAGTGAATGGTATTGGAGATACTGGATTTGATTTCTAGAAGGAAAAGAAAAAACTCAAATGAAATACTATTGGAGGAGATCAATTTTTTTTCTTTTGAAAGTATTTTTGGCCAGGCGGTAGTGGTGCAAGCCTTTAATCCCAGCACTTGGGAGGCAGAGGAAGGTGAATCTCTGTGAGTTCTAGGCCAGCCTGGTCTACAGAGCTAGTTCCAGGACTGGCTCCAAAGCTACTGAGAAACCCTGTCTCAAGAAACAAACAAACAAAGTATTTTTGGTTGGTACCTAGATATATCAGTCCTGCTCATTTTTAAATTCATGACTAGTGTACTTTAAGACCTTCAACTATTTAGTTGGTGTTTAAATATCGTTTACTTGTAAACAAAGAGGCAGTATTGTGGATAAAAAAGCAAGGAGATACATACTGGATGCCTAACAATAGCATGGGAGACGTTTGAAATAAAGAATGTTACTCCACATTTACTATTAAGAATCTCTGTAATAGGATTATTTGTTATTCTGTTCAGTTCATAGAAACAACTTGTATCTGTCTTTTGGTCTGTAATTTTTAAATATGTTCCTTTAATCTTTAGTTTTCATAATTCAAAGAATCTCCTATATCAGTGTTTCTCAACCTGTGGGTCACAACCCCTTTGGCAACACTCTACCTCCAAAAATATTTACATTACAATTAACAACAGCAGCAAAGTTACAGTTATGAAATAGCAATGAAAATAATTTTATGTTGGGGGGGG
This sequence comes from Ondatra zibethicus, assembly GCA_004026605.1. NCBI lineage: Eukaryota > Metazoa > Chordata > Mammalia > Rodentia > Cricetidae > Ondatra > Ondatra zibethicus. The sequence goes on along the minus strand of PVIU01006094.1, from coordinate 48,525 downwards.
TCACCACAACATGAGGAACTGTATTAAAGGGTTGCAGCATTAGGAAGGTTAAGAACAGTTGTCATATATCATTTGTGCCACTCTCGAGATGCTGTTGAAGAGCATGGATTAGGGAGGGTGGAGATTGGAAATAGTCTTGCTTTTTAAATAGATAAACAAATCAAGGCTATGATGGGAACAAGAGGAAGTTCTTTGCTCAAGTTAGAGATGGTGCCCTGTTTTGTCTTTCCTATTTCTTTTACTGGGGATGAGGGAACACATTGAAATGTCTACTCTGAAAGACCACAGGCTTGCAGATTTGAGATTTCTGTATATACGTTATTCTTCAATGACATGTTCTAAAACAATGACAATATCTTCAATAAACCCTTCAGTTGGGATATATTTTCTTTTTATTTATTTTTTTAATATTTATTTATTTATTATGTATACAATATTCTGTCTGTGTGTATGCCTACAGGCCAGAAGAGGGCACCAGACCCCATTAAAGATGGTTGTGAGCCACCATGTGGTTGCTGGGAATTGAACTCAGGACCTTTGGAAGAGCAGGCAATGCTCTTAACCTCTGAGCCATCTCTCCAGCCCCATCAGTTGGGATATATTGACAGCTTGTTTTCTCCCCGTTTGCTTGTAGTTTGAATCAATCACACTGTATATTTTGTTCTAATTAAGTAAACTAAAGAGAAACTGGCTCAATTATATTTTTAAATGCTCAGAAAGCAACCTGAAAAAAGAGCAAGATCAATTACTCCTTCTAAGAGACATGATTGAGTTATTTCTTTTTCTCTTTTCTTTTTGCTTGTGTTTTCCAAAATTTCTCTTGTACATTTATTACTTTTGTAATCTAGGAGAAAACAAATTTATTTTAAAAGAAGAATAAATATAACTATAATAAGCATGAGGACTAGTACAACAGGACATAGAAAATATATTTAGAAAACATGACTATGGGGTAACATTTTTTTTCTGTGATTCTGTTTCATTACAGATATGCCAGTTTATATTTTTGCTGTGCTATTGAGGATCAGGACAATGAACTGATTACCCTGGAAATAATCCATCGTTACGTGGAATTACTTGACAAGTATTTTGGCAGTGTGAGTAGTAGATTAGTTTTTATCTTGTCTCTGATAAGCTTATTATTTGGGGATTCTAAATGTGAGGAGAGGCAGGACTGGCTATTTATTTATTTAGTTGGTTGGTTGGTTGGTTATACTGATATTCATTTGTATTTTAATAAATAAAGCTTGCCTGAAGATCAGAGAGTAAAACAACCCCACTGGTTAGCCTTACAGACCAGGCAGTGGTGACACACACCTTTAATCCCAGTAGCCACACTAGTTTGCCATAGAAACCGGGCTGTAGTAGTGCATGCCTTTAATCCCAGCCCTAGAGAGGAATATAAGATGGGAGAAGACAGCTCTCAGACAGTCTCATTCTGAGATTCCTGGAGGCAGTATAACCTCTTCTGGAAGAGGAGACAGTGCGTTTAACTGCTGAGCCATCTCTTCAGTCCCTAACTTTGGCTTTTATTTCCAGGAGGATGGAGACAGGTGGATCTCTGGAGCTCACAGACCAGCCAGCCTTGCCTAGTCTGTGAGGCCTAGGTCCCAGTGAGAGACCCTGTCTCTAAAAATCAAGTAAATGACTCCCAAGAGTCATTTGCACCCATTTGCACACTTGTACACCAAACACGCACACACACACACAAACACTAGTGAAATATAAAAGTCCTATTGCTGACATGCTGGAAGTGTGAAGTATAGCTTTCAGAATCGTTAGCAGCTTAATCACATTACTCAAGAAATATGTATTTAAAGATTGGTTTTTATGAGTGGAAAATTATTAGGTTAACTACATAGGGAGTGTGCAGAGCCAGATTTAACTTGTAGGCATTGTGTTGTCAAGTGCTTGAGATTTGAAAATTAAAGCTTATTTAAATCAATGGTGCTTAATCAGCAAGATTTCCATTTTGAAAAGAATTAAGATCAATTCAATCTGATCAGCTTTTATTCATTACCTATGAATATTCACCTAGTAGTGAATAGGCATCTTTAGCTTAAGTTTTAACAGGCTTTGTTTTGTCTCATTTTGCTTTTGCTTTTCAGGTGTGTGAACTTGATATCATCTTTAATTTTGAGAAGGCCTATTTTATTTTGGATGAATTTCTTTTGGGAGGAGAAGTTCAGGAAACGTCCAAGAAAAATGTCCTTAAAGCAATTGAACAGGCTGATCTCCTGCAGGAGGTAAGCTACTTAGGCTCCTGAAAAGAAAACTAGCATGTTTTGCTTTTGCTAGGGTAATCTCAGTCATCATTCCTACAAGTTTCAGAAATTACTTCAAAGCATGCTTGGTAAACATGTATGTAGTGTTCATGTACAGTTTGACTGGAATATGTGTCAGTCACATCAACTCAGTTATCTATGAATGGATGGTTCTCTGTGGAGATGGCCTGTGAGTCAGGCTGATTTAGACGACAGACTACTTGAATTAAAATAAGTAAATGAATAAATAGATAAATAAATGTATATATTAAAAGGGGGGAACAATTGGCCAAAAAAACAACATTGGAGAACTCCTCATCCTTTGTTTTGAATTACTTAAAATCCCCCCACCTTTTTCATTAGTGTAGATAATTAGGAGTTGACTGTGAGATTATGGCATTTCCTTTCCAAATTGGTTCATGTTTTCATTTCATGTCCATTAAGTGCAAATGTAGCCAAGCAAATGTTAGTGTTTTCTAATTATGCTTTTTATAGAACCCTCTGGCTTTGTGTTAACAACATTAACTTAAGATAAATTTGTACTTCTCTTTGTTCTTTTGAAATAACTAACCATGTTCTGTCCAAACTATTATATTCCTATCTTAACTTCCATATCGTAGAATATAGCAACCCCCTTTCTCTTCTAATTGCCTTCAACATCCTGAGCTAATTCATGTGTCTGATGCTTAGGTACCAAATTAAATTATGGGTTAGAACTAATTGTGGTTGTTATAATATAGAAAGTTTAGCATAAAAATGGGTTAGTAAAGAAAAAAATAGGTATTTTCACTATATATATATATATATATATAACATAAATGAATATTTGTGTACCATGGGTTCATTTACTAAACTGTTGAAAGCATATTTGTATTCTTATTTTATTTTAACCTTTTATTACATACTTATTATGGTTTTAATTAGTAAAACAGACTTTAAATTCAATTTTTTTCTAGCATTTCTGAAATGGTTAGCTTTAAAGGAATGACTAAGAGGAGGAGAATAAATTGACTTCTCTGTTAAAATGACTTTACTTTTGGTCTCTGTGGTGGAGGGAACTCCTAGTGAATCCTCTATCAGTCAGCTGTAGGGCCTGCATCAAGTTGTGTTGATATCATCCAGAGTCTACAGCTATTAAACGTGAGACAGTGAACTGTGTGTTTAATGGTGTTGTAGTTATCAGAAAAATGGTTGGTGAGTGTAAAACTGTAGTATTTCAGTGACAGCCCCTCATGCTATCTGCTGTTTGGTAGTCAAATGAGCACAGATCTTTTCCTTGTGTGCACAGTTTGCCATGGTGGTTTATTAATTGATTGCAAACATGTCATTTTGGAGGTTTGTAATTTTAACATCAGGTATGCTGACTCCAAGAGTATATTCTACAGTTAGAATATTGGTTTTAAAGTTAGCATCTCTTTTTTGTTGTTTACTAATCAAAGTTAAGAGAAAAAACAACAATAATAAAAAAAGCCGATTAGGTCAAACTGGATATGTAATGTAGCTCGGTTGGAAAAGTGTTTGCCTAGCTTGCAGGAAGCCCTAAGTTCAATCCTCAACTCAGCGTAAACCAGATATGATAGTATGTGCCTGTGATTTTAGCACTTGTGGAGACAGAAAAATCAGGAGTTCAAGGTCTGGGCTACAAAGTAAGTTTTGAAGGAAGCCTGATCACGCTGAGGCCCTGCCAAAACATGAAAACTAAAACTAACCAAAAGATAGGCCCCAGGATTAGGAATTAGAAATTATTCCTATTTGAGTCTTGTCTTAATAATGTTTAATTATTATAGAACTATAATCCCTTGTGTCAGAACTTGGTATTTCTTCTGTTTTTCACCATTTTCTGGTTAATTCTTTGTTGTTGTTTTTAAGATATTTTTAAAGCCATTAAAGCTCAAGTTTTGCTTTTAATGTGTTCCTAGAGAGTAATGCTAAGTCACTGATGTCTTCTTGTTCCTGAGTTACTTTATAAGTGCTACTTGGAAATTGCTCTATGCTTTATAATAAGACAACAATGGCATAGTGTGTATTTACCCTATGAGGGGATACAAAGCATTATTGTAGCAGTGTGTGCTATTTATTACTTCTTAGGCCTGAGGATATTCACTATTGTCATTATCAGTAGTTTGAACCCTTTATTGAATATGTAGACTTATAGACAGTATTTTCTCAAAAGTTTCCTTGTTAAGATTTGTCAAAATAATTAGGTCTATAATAACTTTCTAGATCTTATAATTTGAAATATAGTAGTTACTTCATCAGTGTCCTCAGGTGATTTTGTTTCTAAAATTGTTTAAGAATAGCTATTTTAGCTAAATGTATCCTAAAATTTGCAATAAAAGTACTAAAAACCTAATTTAAATGTAATTTTTCATATATTATAACTTTTCTATTTAGTGTCAAAATCTTTATTTGGACTATTTTAAGCACTAAATATAATTTTGAATTAACAGTGAACTTTATATGTTGGCTTAATAGTCTATACAAGTTAGAATAATTTTGATTTTAGATATTTTTATAAAATTTGTGAAATATATATTCCTATTCTTAATTCTATTCAGAAAATTTATTAAAATTTTGCTTTTGCCCAATTTATATAAATATGAAATGTGGGTAGTCTTGAATTTTATTGGCAAGCAGGGCAGATGTCAGTGTTTAAAGTAGATTTTCTTCTATTATGCTACAATCAGTAATAAAAACAAAACAAATGTATGTCTGAATAATAACTACAAAAATATTAATAAACATTGTGGTTTAATAGTATATTTTTCATATTTGACATTTGTAGACCAATTCTGTGTTTAGACCTTTTGGTTGCATGAATTCATTATTAGCTTTGGGAGGGAAAGCCCAGAAATTGGCCCATTATCCAATTTTTAATATTTGACTGTTGGAATTTAAAACATGTCATATCAAAATGCCACTGCTACTAAAGTTGATTTTTAAATTAAGATATGACATGCTGAGATTAATAAAGTTATATTCTTTATAATGCTTTTAGCATATTTCTCTCCCCACATACCTAGTTTTTGGGTGGTAAGGTGAGGTATAATGATGCAGCTGAACTTATTTTATAACCACATACATTGATAATGACAAAGGAAATAAAAGTATGGCTTTTTTCCCCTGTGAAGTCAGGCACTTACCAGTTTTTCTCTGCTCCTTAATTTTGTAGAGCCAGAATGAAGAATGGGGAGGTTTGTCTGAGGATATCTTATGATAAAGAGCAGTCTAAGACTTTAGTTCCTTTGACCCCCAACTTATTTATTGGTAACTATTACCATTTTTGTGGCATGGATAAAATGGCACTATGCAGAGACTGTTGCACGTGAGATGATTTCAAGTCCTTGCTTGATCTGTGAAGATCAAATAGTTAAATATTAGGCGTTGGGCTTGTTATAACCCTAGAGGTAGATGCATGATGGTGTTGATCAGCGCTTTCTTTCTTATACTAACAGCATCATTTTAAAATTAGTGGGGATTTTTTTTCTTTTGAGCTTTGTTTGCTGTTGGTAATGTTTCTCACTAAAGTAATCCATGAAATGGAAAAGAAGTGAGGTGCCAAAAGCAAGCACTATTCTCATGAATTTGCTTCCACTTTATGAACAGATTCACTAGATTTGCAGATGTTTGACTCGTCTAGAAAGCACTAGTCTATGGAGAATTACTGCTGCTAAAATTGATTTATTTTAGTGCTGAGGCCTGCATGAAATATCTTAATAGTCTGTTATGTCTTTGTGAAAGTAATCAATCTGTGGGACTGCATAAAAAATGGAAAGGTAAAAATCTTGAGAGAAAACTGATTTCTTTAAAGAAATGAGATTTTTATAATAACATTAGGCAAATAAGTATTTCTTGAAGTATTTTATAACATGAAGATTTAAGTTTTTCAAAAAATTAAACCTTGCTAATTAGGAATATTTAGGCATGTTAGTGAGATTTACAGATATTTTAATTGTTTTAAAAGCATAGATTTTTCAAATATATACAATATCATTTAACAGCAAAACACATTTTGTTATAAATATTTTTCTGATTTGCTTTAAGAAGACAAAAACCCCTGTAATTATTTTTCAGTTACCATTCATTCATGCTATAACTCTTAAGCCTAAACTCTTTCTTTAATTGGGTTAAAAGTTAAGGCTATAGTTATTACTGCAAGAGGATTTAAATGTAGTTCGGGGTCTGCTAGAACAGATTCTGGAAAAATGAGGTGTTATTGATGCTTAAAATAGACAATCTAGAAGCAGGCAGATACACAGGCATAATAAATCTCCTCTAGCTTTACTTTTAGTGCCATACAATATGACTAGTGTCATTGGCGTCTGGTTTTCAAATTGTAATCATTTTTATTCTATATAGTTTTAGTCGTGTTTTTCTTTATTCTTTGGAATTTTGACACCCCCCCCCCCAGTTGTTTCTTTTCTAACTCAAGGTGAACCAGCTCTGGCTACTCTGAGCTCTTTGTTTCTTGTTTGTTTTTACAGTGCCTGGGGATAGAAGTCAGGGTAGCGCTTGTGCTAGGCAAGCCCTCTATCACAGACCTGTATTCTTAGCTCCACTTGGCTTTTTCTAGTCATTAAAAGCCAAAATAATTTAAATATCAAATTATTGTAAATTTGATCTTCAAACAATTTTTTTCACTAGAACCCATAGTAGTAAATGCAGTTTTATATCATAGGGCATACCAAGTACAAAACAAAAATTATTGAATAATATTTCCATTTCTGGCTTTGTTCTCTCAGTTTTTCTATTCTGTGTTGTTTTAAATGCTAATCTTAATAACTGATTTCACGATCCTAGGTTTAGGACCTGCTAAGAGCATATTCCAAATGGTCAGTTTTTTTTCATTAAACAGTACTTGGTAAAAGTTTTAGGTTTGATGTTATACTGACATTATAATTTGTTTTGTTACCTGTGTGCTTAAAAATTAATCCCCATAGTAGAAAAATTAGTAAATACAGGCCAACAAACTAGAATATAATCTTACCCACCAAGTAGAACCAATTAGATAAACTCATAGATTCTCCTGGGAATGAGGTTGGGCAGTCTTGCACATTCAGGGTACATTGAGCTATGCATGCCCAGACAAATTCCTGGTTGTTGAAGCAGTGCATTGTGACTGGCATCTACTACGTAAAGATCAAAGACACTGCTAAATATCTTATTCTGCCCAGGGCACACCCACCAAAGAATTATCCAGCCCCCAAAGTCAGTTGTATTCAAGTTAAGAAACCCTGACTTAATTTAACAACTGGAACTAAAATTTCATTTTCATTTATAAACTGTTACATCTTTTTAATAGTATATGTAGTATTCAGTATAAATAGTGGCTGAAAATTAATCAGAAATGGAAAGGAGTAGAAAAAAACTTTAAAAATGTGAAAAGAACATATGTTAAAGAACACATAAATGGCTATTTAAAAAACCACCCCTGTGATTCATATAAATTACCTTTGCCTGGTAACTAGCAACTGGGTGGGGAGATAATCTATGGGTGCCTTTAGAACCTGGCCCACAGAAAAGCTTATGGGATGTCACTGAATAATCTAATTTCCTCAACAACAACTAGATCTGTTCACTTCTATTAAGGTAATTGAGTTTTTATGTGGAAACAAGATTGAATCTACCCTGCAGGCAGGCAGAACACTATTGAATTTTCTGCCGATTTCCTCATCCACTTTTAGATGTGATCATTTCTTAAAGGAAGAATAAAGTGACCAGAATTTACATATATAGACTTCCTTTTGTTACAAGCTTTTTGTTCTGCCTCACACTGTTAATCTTGAAGAGTTTGTTTGCAATTCTGATTCTAAGGAATCATATGTTTAGAAAACTGATTAAATTTAGGGTATTTCAAGGCAAATACATCTTACTAGAATAAGCTTAAAATATTTTAGTCTAAGCTAATTTTTCTGTTTTATTTTAAAAGTATAATTAGATGCCAGAGAAAGTAATTTGTCCTTTGTATCTTATAATTAACAGCATTTAGAGTAGCATTTTAAAGATATAATAAAAGTTATTCCACTTATTTTTAAGGCAAAAATAATAGAAATAGATGAGTAGACTGGGAGGAAAGAGCAGAGGATCTAAGTCAAGGATGAAGAAACAAAAAAGTCTTTACTAAGGGAATACAAATTAAAATACCAACTAGCCCTTTTTAAATTTTTTTTATTGTAACAGTTGTATTCAAGTTAAGAAACCCTGACTTAATTTAACACCTTGAACTAAAATTTCATTTTCATTTATAAACTGTTACATCTTTTTAATAGTATATGTAGTATTCAGTATAAATAATGGCTGAAAATTAGTCGGAAATGCAAAGGAGTAGAAAAAACTTTAAAAATGTGAAAGGAAGAACATGTTAAGGAACACATAAATAAATAGCTTTCTAAAAAAACACCCTTGTGATTCATATAAATTAAGTATAAACACTTAATCTTATATTTCATTTTGAAGGAATGGTTTTGTGGTGCCTATTTTATGATAAAATGTGTACTATACTTTTTGTCGCATTAGTTGCACATCTAAGAATTTTATCCAACTGAGAAATGTGTGTGTGTGTGTGTGTGTGTGTGTGTATGCACCAAGACATAGGCTCAGCATAATATTTAGCCATTAGAATTTACCCAAATGTCCATTAGTGAAGAAAATTACAGCATAGTCATACCTGCAATTGCTAACATAACTGTAAAATAAATAAGGCTGAATTTCTGTGTAATGATATGGAAAGATACTCAAGACATATGAAATGACAAATGATCAAGGAGCAGGATATTGACTCTAAAGCTCCTCACTCCATTGTTCTAAAGAGAAAAATGAGCATGTAGTTAGTATTATGAATTTTTTGGTGGAAGATTGCTGCTGTTGAATGAGGGTTCACATTATGTTGTCACAGATGGTAAAAACCTGAGCAGAATTTGCTAAAATAAAAGGTTCAGCAGACAGAGTAAAGCACATGGAGCTTTTGTCCATTTTATACACTAACCATCTGGAGCAGCCATAAAGCTCTTGCTACTCATTAGTAACTTAATGTTAGAGAAAATCAGTAGGGGCCTGGAGAGCTGGCTCAATGCTTAAGAGCACTTGCTGTTCATCCAGAGGCCCTGGGTTCAGTCCCCAATACACACATCAGTATATAAGGTATGTAACTCCAGCTCCAGGGTAATCTGACATCTCTGGCCTCTGCAGGCACTTGCACTCATGTGCCTACCCACATGCAGAGACACTTACCTACATATAATTAAAATAATAGAAATGTAATTTCAAAGAAAATCAGTAGAGATTCTTATTAATTTACAAATGTTCATAAAGTAGGACGACATCATGAGCCCTATCATCTAAAAGGTGCCTTATGAACTGTTCTCAATTCTATTTTTAAAATTTATTGTCCAAAATAGATCTTAATGAATTTACTATGTTGTGTGGCCCTTTGGAGCTTCTAACTCAAAGAATAGACAGAGTTAAAATGTTGAGTATGAGAAGTTTGCATGCTTTGCCACAGAATTCAATTAGGGTCAATAAAAAGGAGCATTGTGTTATAAAACATGAGACAAATTCTACTATTTTATAACACAAGTATGAGCAGAAACTTCTTTAAACATTGCAGTAAGGTGATAAACTTGAACCTCACACTTCCTTATATTTGCTTTTCACTAAATAGACACCATTTTCTCTGAGATTCTGTTGAATAATCTTCTAGGTGCCAGTGAATCCAAAGCTCAGATGGTTGTTCCCTGTGGTACAGTCAGTGTCACAGTTAGCCGTTCAGTCCTGAATATCTAACACCATTAGCTTACTTAAGCATCTCTCAGTTCAACAGTAGTTAAGCTGATGCAATTGCTAGTTTAAGAGTCTTTAAACTTTCTTGTTAGTTTTACGGGTGATCCAAGTCATAAGCTTAGCATGGTGAATAACTAGGAAATTTCATGGTAATAAGGTTTTTTTTTAAGATAGGTAGTTTTGAAAACATATTGAAATTGATTCTTGTCTGCTATGTTTGACATCTTATCGTGCCACACTACATCTAGTCTTTCTTATAGTTTGAGAATGAAATTATTCTCAGTGCAGAGGGAAGTTGAAAAGCGTATGTATTGGGAAGGAGCTCATGCAAAGAGTGATGGCCATTAAGAATAAAGGGAAAAGTATGCTGTATTGAAAGGGGGATAGAGACAGAGTCTGAAGCCATGGTTTTAGGCAAGAAAACATTTCCTTTGTTATAAGGCACTCATGGAGTAAAGCTGGAGATCTATTTTCCTCATGAGCTAAGTGAGCAAAATTGAGAAAGTTCTTATTTTCTTGGACTTGAAAAATGTCATCTAGAGGAGAACCACTGGGGACTGGGGAGAAGAGGAGCTAACAAGCAAAGTATGGGACTTGGCAACAGATTCAATAAAGAAAAATTAGTACTGAACAAAAGGATTGCCCAAAATGATGGCCCATTTCAGGTTGAAAATAATGCATTTCTAATCCTTATTCAGAAAAATAGATCTTGGCAAAGAATCTACACTAAGGAAAATTAGTGGTTTATACTTATATAATGCAACTAGATTACATTTTTCTCAGTACTATTCTAGCCTTTATCCCTACTTAATTTAAATCACCAAAATTTTAGTATATTCATAAATTCAGTTTGATGGGATATAATATATACATACAAAAGAGCAAAACAGTAGACCTAGCTGTGCGGGTCTCTTGTATGCTGTGATAAGCTCTTACCATTACCTCCCTAGTTCTTACATTTTTTTACTCAAAAAATGTACTGGTAGTATGAAGGTTCAGAATACTTAAGTTTATGTTGAATTTACTGTATATCTTTTGCATATGAATAGAAAAAATATTGATTACAGACATAGTTAAATCTTTTTCCTTAAAAACCCAGCTTTAAATATTAAGTAGTCATTAAGGCTATAGCAGTCATTATCTATAGCAGATATAACAATAATTATCTATAGCAGAACTTCTTCAGATGTTAAGTCTGAACTGGACATTTCCTAGTATCCTAAAGTGCCTAAAGGATTTACTGTATATACCTTCACTTATTTTTGCACATTTTAGAGGCTATTTTTTGCTGCTTTTCCAATGAAGAGGGGTTTCTTCCTATTAAGAATATCATTGACAATTGATGGGTACTAACGAATTTCTTGTTTAAGTACAGTAATATGAACCTTTGGCTTTAAAGACTAGTTTGACTTATTATCAACCATTTTGCTTTCCAAAGGGTAATTTAAAAAAACAACCAAAAACCTGTTACTTAAAAAGTGATGGCAATGCCTGAGGTGGCCATATTTTAAAATTGCTTATATAGAATTTTTGTCCCTGTAAGTTTTCTCTAGGAAGGAATGACTGTATTTTATTATAGTTTTTATTTTATTAAACTATTTTATTAAATTTTATTTTATTATTTATTATATTCAGCCCTGTTGGAAAACCACCTTTCTCCTTCAATGTGCATAAACCTTTTCATGGTTGGTTTTCATATGATATGATATTAAAGTTGAGAAATCAGAAAGTTTAAAAAACTGTAACATAAAGGCAAAGAACTGGTATTGAAGTATAAGGTTATTTGAGACTTAAACTTTTCTTGTTCTCTCTCCAGAAAACAGAGACTATGTATCACAGCAAGAGTTTCATTGGGTATAAGAAAGCGTACTAGAATACAAGCTGGAGTACAGACATGCATCAAAATGTAGTAGGCTATATTAATTCAGTTTCAATTATAATTTTGTCAAGTTTATTATTTGTATTTTGGCATTATTTGGAAAGTTAATTGCATTTAAATCCCTATGGATAGCCCCTATTATTTCATTAAATTGATGCTTTGTAGGAAATTTTTCCCTATAATAACCCATAATTGGGATTACTGATTTACTGATGAGAGTCACTGACAAAATATTTTTAAATACAGTAAATCATTAATGCTGTTAGTACAGAATTAGACTTTCCCTGTGAGAATGAAAGCTTCTATAAGGAAATGAAGCACTGGGCATTTGTTAGTAATATTACGTTACTTGCTTGTTTTATAATTACACTATTCTAAATGGTAAAAGGGCAGCTTTTAGAGTTCCAACTTTAAACTCAATCTGGGATGCTGGAAAGTCCACTTAAGACCCTAGCTTGGGTTATTTGTCACTTTTTGGTGTGAGAACACCTAATATTTTGCTAGATATATTTGTAAGCACAGACATTTAACAAATTTGGGGAATTCCTTAGAATAATTTTGAGGGCTTAAAAATTAATCTTTAGCCTCAAAGTCACATTTTTAGCTAAGTCAACAATTAAAAGTTTTCCTAGATACTTAGTGATGCCATACAGTGACTAGTTTTAACTTGCTCTTGGGGGAGCTTTTCTCTGGGATCTCTCCTTATTGTAATAGGACCCTAATGAATGTAACACACTGGTGAAAAGGGAGTATTCTAACTGAACTTGCCACTAACTAGCATTGATTTAAACTGGCAATCTTTTCAGATTAGTAGTAAATACAGTGCTTTAGGATTCTGTAGAATGTAGGTCATTTTGTTTACTGTTACATAGCGTGAACTTGAAAACAGGTAAATCTGAACTGGGCATTTTTTAAGAACATAAATGTTCAGCCAAAAACCAAAGAACAAAAGCAAACTTGATGCTTTATATAACTTTACTGTGAACTAAACAATCTCAAAATATGATTGTCTCCATCAGTTTGTATACTGTGTATAAGAATATATGCATTTCTTTTGTAGCCACGCCATGAATATTTTAATGTCCCTGTGTACTAAATGACTGCTCATCGACTATGCAGAATTTCAGAGGAAATAGAGAACTGATATACTTATGAAAGAAAATGTCCTCAGCTTGGTGACTAATTCTCCTATAAAAAGATAAAAAGCATCTTAGAGCTAGTACCTTTGTGATTGTATTTTTTCTGTGCACATTCCTAATTTCATTTTCATTCTGTATATGATATTGATATGTAGTTTATTTCTGTCTACCACTGTTTCTTCTTGACAAAATATGACTTGTGAATATTTTAATATCCTAAACACATACAAGTTTTCATTAGTAAACCATCTGTGATTAATCTTATGAGAGTATAACAGAAAGGCTGGGCAATCACAAATGTTTACCAAAGAAAATATAGTTAAGAACTCAGGCAAAATTAGCAGCACCACAGTATCCATTGTTGAAGAAAACCAAGCTTTATTTAACACTAAGATTATCTTACAGTTTGTATGAGCTAATATATTTGACTATCACATAAAAGTGTATGTTGAAGCAATAAAAGAAAGAAAAGATCAGTTATAATTATATAAGGCCTAAGGTTAAAACATTGAATTTTCAAGAAATTTTGCAGTGCCAATAATATATTGAACCACATTTATGCAGTGTCAAACAGTCCCTCTAAGAACTATCAGAAAGCTATGTCACAAAGTCTCCTGAAATGTCTGTTGCTCAGTAACAACTCTTTTGAAGCAGTAATACTGAGCCTACTTATATGATATGAAAATTCTTATATTCATTTTCAATATCCAAATATTTTTATTTTATTAGTTAATGGCTTCCTAATTAATATATTAAGCCTTCTAAACACTCAGTGCTGTGTTAACTATGGTTGTATAATTTTGAAATGCTAAAAATTTTTAAATAACACGAAGCATATTTTATTATAAAAACTACCAGATAACTCATTGTTTAGAGTTTAAAGCCTAAGTAAATTATCATTAAACAATAACTTCAGAGGCATGGTAGTTTATACCTGTCATCCTAGCATTTGGGAGGCTGAGGCAAGAGGAAATTACTATGCTACCTAGAGGGTCCTTGTCTCAAAAGGCAAAATTTAAATATGCCCAAAAACTACCCAAACCAGTTTCCCACTGAAAGATCTGTGAAAATGTTATAGGAAGTGTAGTTATTAGGCAGCTGTATAGATGAACTATCTCCATTACCATCTGAAGCATCATAAAACATTGATCTTTCATTTCCATTTTTTCCCATCCTCCCACCCTACATGTTGTTCATCTGATTTTAATGTTGCATAAATATGCATTGTCTCATGCCTGTTTGTTTTGGATGCTGTGTGCTGAGCTGTAACAAAATGTTGCGCTTTTTGGGGTGGGGTATCTGTATACAGCTGCTTGCTTTAAATTAGCAGATTCTGAAATAGCTTTACTTGCATGTCTAAAATAAAGTATTGCATGTACTTTGTCTGATGTGAATGACTTTTTTCTACTACATCTTTTTTGATAAAATAACATTTTATATTTTCATTTTTCCAGGTAATTTTAAAATTGTGATTTTTAAAAAATAACATAGAATTCACTATTTTAACCATTTCTGAGCCTACAGTAGTGATAAGTATATTCATATAGTACAACAGAACTGAAATTAAATAACTCATCAGCCAACCACTTCCCATTTCTCTCTCACTGAAGGAAGGCCCTGGAAACAACCATTCTATTTTAATCATTTCCCTAAATAATTTTGAGCTACAATTTCAGTGGGAACTTGTAAAAATTACATTTTGTATTATTAACAGTTTATACAAACATTCAGTTTATTCCAGTTTTAAAGGAATAAAATAAAATGTGTAAATTAGGTCTTTTAGAAAGGACATATATTTTAAATAATGCATATTCAGAAAGCAACATTATTCTTTTCAGACAACAGGCAGTGAGAGTCCCGGAGAAAGCTGATTACCCAGGGGATAGTTATGGACCATTTTCATCTAGATGGGCTGAGAATATAAACTGTATAGAATTCAGTGTAGGGATCCTTTAACATATTAAAGATTGCATGAAGTTTTAAAATGACTTAATTTTAAATTCACATGTACTTTGTCTGATGTGAATGACTTTTTTCTCCTCCATCCTTTTTGATAAAATAACATTTTATATTTTCATTTTTCCAAGTAATGTTTCAAATTGTAGTTTAAAAAAATAACAGAATTTACCATTTTAACCATTTCTGAGCCTACAGAATGAAATTTAGTGATTCAGATGTAAACATTTTTAAGCCTAAGAGATTGGCATCACTATTGTTCTACTGCCTTAAGAAACTATCATGAAAACAGACAAACCAGAATCCCATACAGAGCACTCATTTATCAACTTCATACCCACTTGTGTCCATTTCATCTTTAATGCTTCAGTGTGTATTCCTAGCAGATCAGCACCACACCAAGCAAAATGGGAAGTACTTCATTTTGTTTTGTGCATGCCTCAGCTTTTCCTAATTATCGGAGGGGAATAAATACCTTCTTATAATTTGTTAAATTAGATCCAAAGAAATTTTATATTGGATGGTTCACAGTCCTTTTGTCTCAATTTTAGCAAGCCTGTTATTTTTGTTTTTGTACTCAGGGAGTACAAATGGACTTTTTGATGCCATATAGTTTCCCACATTCCCATTTAGGTGATTACATCCTTGTGGCAATGTTTACCTTTTTCTTTTCTCCTCCATCTTAGATCTGTAAACAGATCAGATTGAAGTTCACTTGGGGGCAGGAACAAGTGTACTTCATAGATTATACTAATCTTTTAGAAAAATATCCTTTCACTAAAGCTGATTTTCGCCCATTTCTTATTACTAGACAAGCATACTAACAGGCATTCTATGAACTTTTTTGCTATAGTATTTAGTACTAAATGCTAAATCCCTTCATTTAGATTTTAGTTGTATAACTATCAGCTAATATATTTAGAAGCACTTTCTTTAACTCAGGCATTGAGCCTTAAACTCAATCTCAACACATGAAGGTAAGTACTATTTTTGTTTTCCAACTATGGAAACAACAGATTGTAAGTCATTTAAGATTACACTATGTAGTGCATTTCCTACCATTCAACCTAACATTCTAAGAACTCTGATGTAATATTCTTTTCCTTTTCCTTGTTTTGTGCTGTCTCATGATTAGGATGCAAAAGTAAGTTTATTATTGGATAACAAAATCTTATATTTTTCATCTATTAAAGGAACAATGTTGCTTTTTAATTATAAAATTACTAGTAATAGCTAATCACTGACCTATATGGTCCCTTTTTATTTTTGTAGTGTACAAAATTGGCCAGTTTGGAAGATTTTAATATACCTTTTTTAGATTTGGGTGATTTGGCTTTGACATTTAAAAACAAATATTCATTTTTACACTAAGATGAAAAAGCTTTTTGTTTCATAGTGATTCTTCTGTATGTCACCTCCACCAGTGCCAGTGGTTGCCCAAGGGAAGACTAGAAAGGTGGCTGTTTCTAAACCATTTGCAGTAGACAGCTAAGAAAACCTAGACATTTCTCTAGATAATGTGTGACAAGGCAAAACTTACTCAAAGTGCTAGATGACTCACTAGAAATTGTGAAGAGGGGCTTTTTATTTGGGAGACATTTTGAATTTTAATATTTTAGATAATATTTTCTGTATATAATTTCATACATTGCTAGTTAGTTTACAATGGGCTTGATTGCTTTTTGTTATTGCAATGGTGCCTAGCTCATTGGTCAGAAATTAGGTATTTAGTAAATACTGAAAACATTCTTCAATGTTTTAGGCACAAATCTTTGAAAAACCACTGGCTGTCACTAGTAGATTGCTCCTGTGACCCTGAATTGCCTTCTTCATTCTCTAAAATGAGCATGGCCTTCATGTGAGCTTTTCATTTCTTAAAACTCTCCCTGTATCTGCTTACCAGAGTCTCACATTTTTCCTCCACAGGAAGCTGAAACCCCACGTAGTGTTCTTGAAGAAATTGGACTGACATAAATGTCCTCCCTTGCTGATGACTTCTTGTGGCATTTCACATACTGTAGATGGTCACTGCCTCTCATGTCCATGTTAGCTAATGGTGTAAGATGATGTCTTGTCAGTATTACTGTTTTGCTAAGCTGCTTCATTCAGGCCTACCCAATTTTTTTTAAAGGGAACTTTGATTTATCAAATGATAAATTAAGGGACATAAATACAAATTAGAAAGATGTAGAAAAAGTAACACTTCTGGACATTTTAAAGTCAGTCTCATAATTATGTGCATATATAAAAATGATGTCTATATTCATGTATATGCAACAATCTGGCAAAATACATTTACTACTCTACTTGAAAAAGGAAACTTAAATTCTGTGAAACCTGGTTTGATGAAACCAAAGACTTGAGTAGTATTTCAGAAGAAAGGAAATCTACACATCATGCATCAAATGAAAGCAAGTTTATTGAAAATTTAAGCAACCAAATTTGTACCAAAGAACCTTATTTGGATACAACATACATTAAAACAAAGGGAATCAATGCTTTTAGAGGACTAACTTAGAATGATGCTATTTTACACTAAAATTCATTAAGTATTCTGAATAAGTGGGACAAGGAACAAAGACTTTCCTAATCTTGAGCACATAATTTTTAAGGCCAAGGAACATTCGACTCCTGAGGTGTTTTTGGTGGTCATAATCATGTAGCTACTAAATTATTTTCAATGCCCCAAACTAAGTAGGATGGTTAATTACCAGGTATTTTTCATAACAGTATATTTCTCTCTTCACAAAGTGTTACATAAAGTCATGATCTAAAGCATGAATGTTCCTTCTGGAGTGCTTGTTAAAGCCATTTTATTTTTGCTTCCCCATTGCTTCCTTCCAATTAGAAATGCTACAAACTCGACAGCAGCTCCCTTTCCTTTCATGTCACTGCCTAGTCATCGGAAGTATTATGGAAATTTAAGATACCTTTCATAGAGCAAAGTGAGAGCTGAGTGAAGTAAAATGGCATTAGTTGGCCCTATATTTTTTCAAGCTATATAAATGCTCGGCATCACTTTTATACATACTGACACGTACCTGAACGCATCTCCCTGATTTCTATTTTGCCCTGTATATGCTAGGCTGGAGTAAGCTTTGCTATGATTGTGAACAACTTTCAAGCCACTTGAACACTGTCTTATCACATCACCAATTAATAGTAATAAATGTTCTACAAACACTGTGGTGGTTCTTTTATCTCTTTCCAAAAGTTTTGTCAAACTAGGGAGAGCTGTTGAAAGAAGGGTTCTGTTTTTTCAATACAGTGCTGGCAGTCCCTCTCATCTGACACCCACTCCCTGCACTGGAATGTGATAGTGCTTGCAGACACACACAAAATGACAAAAAAGTCAAGGAATTTCCATGTACATCAAGCTCATTTAAAAAAATCACATGCTATCAAGAACTTACAACACATTTATTTTAAATTAATAAATGCCACTTTTAAAACCTTGATGCAATTGCCTTCTATATGCTTTCTGATTTAGCAACTCAGATTACTCCAGATAACCAAATGATATCCAAATGATGAATCCTCACCTCCTACATATGAGGAAGTGCTAGCACATGCAACAGACTAATTTGCTGACTGTGCTGCCTAATGTAAGCAACAAGTCAAAACTTCCAGTTACAATAGTAATATGTTTATGGGGCCTTCTGTACTGCAAATAGAAATTGGTGCATTCTAAGCCTGAGGTATTTAAGAACAAGGAAAGGATTCTCAGCAAATGAAGTTGCAACAGTCATCTGTAGATTTAAAGGGCTTTTGTGAGTGCAACTGTTGACTGAAAAGCCTGTGGGCTTCTGTCAATAATGTGGAGTTGAGTCGTAAGTAGTTTATCACAGACACACACAGGCACCCAATCATTATAGGAAATGTAAGCTCAAAGTCACTATCAGGGTAATGATCTAATCAGAGGTTTTCTGAACTTCCCCTGCAGTCTGTAGTGGCCAATTAACATGTGAAGGGAAAGTAATCACTTGTTGTCTTGAGCCCAAGAAGATGGATTTTCTTTCATTTTCCATCATGATCTAAGAATATTTAGCTTTACGACCGGGGATGTACCTCAGTGGTAGAGCCCTTGCCTACCATGTTGGAAGCCTCAACATCACACATACAAAACAATCTTTACATAATCTTGGCTGAAATTTGAACAGTATTTTAAAAATACCAAATTTACTTAAAACTATTCAGCATTAATGAACCTAGTGAGTCTAGAAATCCATCATTTTTAGTATGAAGCAGGCATTTAGAATCGAAACAAGTTGCATTTTGTTAAACATTTTTAACATTTCGTGCCTTTTTTCATTCCTAAAATGAGGCTGAGTCTCACTGTAGCCCTCATCACTCAGCCCCCCAATTGCAGGGATTACTGGCATAAACTACTGCATGCAACCTGTACGCATCTTTAATGAATTCTCAAATGTCAGATTGCTAAATACCATGTGACTGAATCTCAATGTCCAGAGCATGACACTGAAAGCCTGAGAGGAGAGCATCTTGGGAAAGCTAGGGATAATATACATGATCCTACACTCAGTCCTCTTCGCTGATCACTCTTCTGTGATTATTATACCAGGACTGTTTTAACAGTGCATGGAGTCAGTAGTGACTCTAATTTTCTGGGAAATGACAAAATGCCTCTATATAAAGAACTTTCACAACACACTATTCAAAAAAGATATATACCACAACAGCCCCCAGGTGAAGGACAAACTGTAGATATTGAGAAAGAGGAGTATGGAAATGGACAGTTCAACACTTCAACAAACAGGAAATAAGTTTGAAAGCAAAAAACAAAAAATCAACTTTTACATATAGAAAAAATATATTTTAAAAGAACTAGTAAAGATCAAGATAACTTTGGGATATATGAGCACTGTAAGGTGACCTTTTTGTAGTCTTCCTGGAAGGCAATTTAAATTGCTTTCTTAATATAGTTTATTCTAAAAAATTGATCAAAAATGTATGGAAATCATTAAGAAAATCTGAGAGGGTCATCTTTAAAAATAGGGATATTGTCAAATAAATGTAGATGTATTCTCTATTTGGTAAGTAAAAACAAGAATTATGGGACTACAGAATCAGGATTGATGAGATGAGACAGTTGAGTGAAAAACATTAAAGCCATATGTGACCTTTGAGTTAAAATATAGTGTGTTGGGCTGGAGAGGTGGTTCAATGGTTAAGGATACTGGATACTGTCAGAGGACCTGAGTTTGATTCCCAGCATCCAAATGGCAGCTCACAATAACTCCAGTCCAAGGGATCTGACACCATCTTCTGGCCTCTGTGGGCACTAGGCATGCAAGCAGTACACACAAATACATGTAGGCAAAACGCCCATTTGCATAAACCAAAAATAAAGGGTATGGACACTTAAGAATAACAAGGTGGGCTAGCAAGATGGCTCAAAGGGTAAAGATATTTGGTGAGAAAGCCTCATGACCTCAGTTCAATCCCTGTGTAACTGATCCCTGAAAATTATCCTCTGACCTCCATACTTGTGACACATTTACACAGAGAGAGAGAAAATACAGAAAATGAAAAAAATACTAAAACATTACTCCATTGTTAACTGATGCTCTCAAAGTTAGGATTACAAGTAATTTCGTGTTGTTATTATAAATAGAATTTATCAAAAAGTATGATTTACAGGATAGTATTTAGCTAGCCTTGTCAAACTATACTGATGAGTAGCTGCCATAAAAAGACAGATTGATATTTAGAAACCAAGTTTATTTAGATTTGGGACTCTGGGTGGTTTTGTCTCTACTACCTGACTTCCTCCTGCCATGACTCCTGGACCTTGATGAGCTCTGGCTCCGACTTCGGCTCCTACTTCGGCTTCGGCTCCGACTTCGGCTCCTGCGGCTCCTGCGGCTCTGGCTCCAGGGGCCTGGACTGTGATCCCTTCTTCTTCCTCTGCTCAGTGACCGGCGCCTCTCACGACTTTTTGTCACATGTCTGTGAGACTTCTTCCCCCTGTGAGTACTACTGCTCTTCCTGTCAGACTCGCCGTTTCTCTTGTAGGAGAGGTCTGGACTCAGGCTCCTTCGTCTTCTTGACCTGCTGTAGTATTCATCATAGTGGCTGGTCCTTTCCCTCCTCTCTAAATTCTTACCGAAGGAGGAGCTAGTCCAATCTGGAGACAGGTAGATGTCTCTATTAGCTTCCCTAAATTCATTGTTGGGGTTTCTGAATACATGAAGAAAGTTGCAGTGTTTTCCTCTTGGACACTGCTGTACTTCAAATAAGCCTGTGAGGGCAAATGAAGAGGCAGTGATTATCACTGTGCATTACTGTAAGTCATTCTTCTTTTGAAACCAGAAGAGTTTCTGAAGTCTGGGTATATCTGCACTATTTCTTACAGTGCATCATGTAGATAAACTGATGTCCTCATTTGTCACCTACGATCGCAAGAACACTCAAATGCTAAAAGGTACCCTAAAAAGGTCACCAACTAGTTTTAATTAACCAGAACATCTGTGCCTTGTGGTATCAACAGAGTGTGCAACTGAACAAATGGTGACATCATCCGCTGATTCAAGAACTGGACTTTTCTGGAAGCATATGTTGGTCAGGAAAAAGTCCAACATAGGTGGGGGATCCTGCAATGTTCTTTACACAAGAACATAATACTCAGGTATGATGCACACTAATGTCCATAGCCTACAATGCATGAGGTCCTGTCTCCAAACACACAGATACAAAGAAAGAGAGAAAATAAGAAAGAAGGCCTTTGTGGCTGAAGGTAAATAAAATAAAAGAGGTAGCATTTGCAGATGACCTCTGTGATCAGGTACTGGTATATAGAATCATCAAGAATTTCTAGAGCTGACTAATAAAAAGATGTAACATGATTAAAAATGGGTACCCATCTAGGGATCTCTCCAAAGATATTTCTGAAGTTTATTATTATTAATAATAATAATTGTTGTTGTTATAAATGAAATAAGACTCCTAGTTTGGAGGTTTCAAAGTTATACTCAAGCATATCACTGGACTCACTGCACCTTGAGGAACTAGCAAAACTAAATGCCTAAAAAATATACTGCCATCTTGTATATCTGCCCAACCCTTAAACTTAGGGTGTAATGGTGGCTCTTGTTTTTAAATCACAAACACACAAATTTTTCCCAAGACAGGGTTTCTCTGTGTAGCACTGGCTGTCCTGGAACTCACTCTGCAGACCAGGCTGGCCTCAAACTCACAGAGATCCACCTGCCTCTGCCTCCTGAGTGCTGGGATTAAAGATGTGCACCACCACCATCTAGCTTATTTATTTTTAAATTTTTAAGGTTTATTTTATATTTATATATATATATATTATACATATTATATATATATGAGTGTTTTGCCTGCACTTATATATGTGAACCATATACATGCCTGCTACCCATGGAGGTCAGAAGTTGTCAGAATCCCTAGAACAGGAGTTACAGCCAGTAATGAACCAACATGTAGGTGCTGGGAACTGAACCTGGGTCCTCTATAAGAACAAGTGATCTTAACCACTGAGCCATCTCTGTAATCTCTGCTTTTTGATAGCTGTTATATTAATTAACCAATTAATTATTTTAAGAAAAGGTCTCACTATATATAGTTCATGCTGGCCTTGAACTCACAATCCTTCTGTCTTGGCTTACCCCAATTTTGGAATCGAAAATGACATCATCCATGTCCATCGTAATTTTTTTTTAAATGATAGCATTTATTAAGAAAGGGCTGCTAAAGAATTAGACTTGCTTGATAAAAAGCACCTGAGAAGGAAGAGCAGCGAAGCACAAGAAGCAGGCAGAAGCACACCCCTGAGTTATGAGAGCTCTGTGTCTCTTCGCCTGGGGAACTTCCACACTTCTTTGGCTAAGCATGCTATTAAAAGGCAGAACGTGGTGAAACCTTCAAAGTGGTTGGTTACTCTCGGCAGTGCTGAATCATTTCCTGGTTTGGCTGCCGAGCTCAGATGAGTCAGTGGAACTGAGAGCACCCGATGTACAACTCAACTGATCCACACCTACTAACGGTCTCAAATGCACAAGAGCATGACTTCAAGTAACATGGGAAGTGTTAGCCATGGGTAATGTTTGTGGTGCTGATGGTGGAAGATTCCTTAGGGATCAAGACTGAAACAGCCAGCTCAAGTGAGGAGAACCAATGAATAGAAAACGTGGACTGCATTGTCACACACAGAACCCACAACTGAGGGTCTGAAGACGGAGATTCAAGCCGCAACTCTGTCACCAATATATTGTGACCTCAGTCATCCCAACCATATAGTGACCCACAGGCCTGTACAGATCTAAACTATGGTGTCCTTTATATAACCACTCTGCTCATCTGTAGTATAAGACAAAAACTGTCCTTCATCCCTTTAAAATATTGTTTTCTTCCTATGAAGATTCCTTTGTATAGTGCAGCAGTGGGGGAGGGGTGCCACTACATTGGCTTTTACCACAAATTGCCATTTTCCACCGGGTCACTGGGCAGAATTCGCACTGAAGCTGTCGTCCTGCATACCATCGTCCATTAAAAAGAGAAAAAGCTGCTTGACAGTCTTCTTCCCTTGGAAGCAAAAATCAAAGGTTGTGCTTTTAACTCTCATAGGTAGAGCAAACCTATTCTGAATTAGCCCTCTTGTCCATTTACTGTAGGACTACCAAGTTTAGGTCTTGTACTGCCTAGGAATTCTTCAGAGTATTCAGGTTCCCACAGCCTAGTTTATTCAGGGACCCTTGTCATTAACCCCCTGAAAGGTTTGGTCATAAGGAAAGTGGCTGGTATCAAAGCTTCTTAATCTGCAAGATTAGACCATTAAATCTGCAGAACCCATGCTTCTCAGCTAGGACTGCTATTCTTCTTATTACAATAGTTAATTAAAACCATTAGCCATGGTACCACTTAGAGAAATGACAATAAATCCAGGAATGATACAGGACCTACAATGCAAGCTGGTCAAATGCATACTATTTGGAGTCTTAACCCCTTGTACCTTAGATAGGTATTTTCTACTCTATTCTAATTAGCCCTTTTTCAGTTTGTATTTTAGTTGTGAGAATTATAATATATATATATAAAACCATATTTATAAAAGAATCAAAACTACATAAGTATACAAAAATGAAAAAGTATTATTTTCAAAACTTGGCTGTTTCACCATGAGCTCTTCATATTGACATTTTGAAAAGTACCATGCATAGGGAAGCTATATGTATTCAGCAACATCAAAAAAACATAATACCGTAACTATGATGAAACATGAAGATGCATGTATGTTCACAATACTTACGACTGGTACTGAACATACACATTGCCCCGCAGATGAGGTTCCAAGTTGCAGCTGACCTAAGGAACAAAGAATGATGTTAACAAAAGGAAAAAAAGTTTCCAAAAGAAGCCAACTATCAAATGCATCTTGTCCAAGCTTAGCCCCTCAAAGAGTCCATGGTAGACTAGCACACTCACTTATCAACTCAAGGCACATCCAAGCACCTAACAACACCGCAGACCTTAACTGCCTGATCTCCATTGAGCCTTGTCTGTCATTTTTAAACCCTAAAAGTATGAAATGCTCCATAGATATAAAAATGGAGTACAGAAGAGATGGTTCATCAGTTAAAAGCACTTGTTATGTGGGGGAATAGGATGTTTCTGTCTAGAATATATATGTATATTATATGTGTAGATTTCTAAGACAAAAACACATTTAGGCATAGATAAATTATGTATGTGCCAGATAAGGAATACATCATATACATATATATATATTAGCCAAAATGGTATATATAATAATATGTATACTGATTCAGGTGAGTCCAATATATATCCTCCTGTGAGCCACATGTTGACAGTTATGAACGTGGTAAAACACAAAAATCACAGTTCAATAAAACCTTTTGTTTTTGTTTTGCAACTAGATTGCCGTTCTCAGGCATGAACTCTGTAGATGACATTATGTCACAATGTCAAAGGTCTAGACACACTTGCTGGTATTGGTTTGTACCTTTGAAATGTTTTAACTTTTTTTTTTGAGACAGGGTCTCTCTACATAATCCTGGCTGTCCTGAAACTTACTATGTAGACCAGGCTGGTCTCAAACTGACAAAAGATCCACCTGCCTCTGCCTCTCAAGTGCTGGGATTAAAGGCAAGCTCCACCATGCCTAGCTGTAAATTTTTTATATAGATAGTATTTTTATTCTTTATCAAAGTGTCAATACAAGCTTAATGACTCAATTACTGTATACTAGCTATATCAAATCATCACATTTCTGTATCTACTCATGACTATGCAAAGTGCTTCCAATCTCCCACTCACAAAGCTGTCTCTGTAGGTATAAAAACCTCTACAGTCTTCGTAAACCAAAGCATGCTAATTTATAGGTCCCTAATTCACTAGACAGTGCACAAGCTGCTCTGAGAAGTAGCTGTACTGAAATTAGTAGGATTTATACCATGTAGGTGTGAAGAATATCTCATTTTCATGTGTTGCCCCAACTATAAGTAGGGTTAAACAATTGATCATTGCCTTCAATTGTATAAAATGACATATAAAAAGGTCCTTAAATATTCCTATAATGCCGGGTGGTGGTGCACGCCTTTAATCCCAGCGCTTGGGATGCAAACGCAGGTGGAGTTTGAGGCCAGTCTGGTCTACAGAGCTAGTTCCAGGACAGCCAAGGCTACACAAAGAAACCCTGTTTTGAAAAACAAAAAGCCAAACAAAAATTCCTACTAGTGTTTAGCTTTTATCTTCATAATGAAGCTACAATGTTTTGTTTTAGGGTGTTGTCATTAGAACATCCAAAGGGAGACAAGACTCCTACTCGATTTGTAATACCATCTTTAGGAAGAAAAATAAAGGGCCTTAGGAGTCTATGTCAACCATGTCTAGGGACCTTAAAATTCATTTAATCTAGTCAGGCTTGGTGGAACATGCCTAAAATCCCAGTAATAGCAAAGTGGAGGCAGGAGAACTACTACAAGTTCAAGACCAGCCTGAGCTGCAAAAATAAAAAGTGGTGCAGCACTGTTGCCCAGCATGTAAAGTCCTAGGTTCAATCCTCAGAGCCACGTAATGACAATAATATTAATAATTTAGTTCCATGGTTTCCAAAGGGCCATTGATTTTCCATAATGAATTTGATGTTCTGATCATTTCTGTACCACAAATTTACTAAACAAGTTTCTTTTCGTTTGTAACAGTCAATGTGATTAGTATGACCCCTATCATCCTGTTTGCTTTTGAGAAAAAAAAAAAAAGTTGTGGTGAGCGGATGCAGCCTGTTACATGTAATAACGCAACTTCCACTAACCTCCCTGAAACCCACTAGCCCTACCTCACTGTGCTGGGGACAGATCCCAGAGCCTTATACATGCTAGGAAAGAACTCTATGACTGAGCTACCGATCTGAAGTTCTGAACACAATTTCACTATTACCACTTCACAGAAGCAGTAAGATCCAGAGGGCCGTATGAGAAACCACTGCTGTAAGCCAATCTCAGTTGAGAGGCACACAGAGATAAAAAGACATCTGAAGAGCAAACAAACTTGTTTCCATGTGAAACGCAGCAGACATGACCACACACTTCCACTTCAGTGGATATCGTCTGCTCTTAGTAGCGAGAAGATAGAAAGGCACACGCCACAGAAATAAAAGTTTAGAGAAAAAATTTAATTTGTTTTACACTTTTATTTGTATGTGCACGCTGTGCTCAAGTGTGAATGTGCAGGGCAGAGGACGCTGTGCTCATGTGTGAATGTGCAGGGCAGAGGAGAGTTTGCAAGAGGCAGTTCTCTCCTTCCGCCATGAGACTGAATTCAGGTTGTCAGGCCTGCTGGCAAGTGCCTTACTCACTGAATCACCTTGCCAGCCCCAAAGGAAAACACATTTCTTTTTATTAATTTAAATTTAATTAAAAAAAAGCCAACTCTCCTCCCCCGTTTAATCCCCCTATTCTAGTTGCCCTTTTTCTCTTTTTAACACTGTTTTATTTCCCCTTACTTGGAACACAAATTTTAAAGAATGTATTTTAAATCTGTAAAGTAAATTGTAATCTCAGATTTCTTATGTCTATGGTGCTTGATTATTCCAACTTTATACCTCATTTCTGTTGTTTTTTTTTTTTTGAGACAGGGTTTCTGTGTTGCTTTGGAGTCTATCCTGGAACTAGCTCTTATAGACAGGCTGGCCTTGAACTCACAGAGATCCGCCTGCCTCTGCCTCCCGGGTGCTGGGATTAAAAGCGCGCGCCACCACTGCCCAGCTTATACCTCATTTCTGACTGCAAGAAAAAAATCCTACAGCTTCATTCCTACTTTTCTCCAAAACAAGGGACATTTCCTTTGTCCTCATATAACAAAGTCATACAGGTTCAGATACGATCAAATCAAGATAAGCAGGAGGCCTACGTATTGGGTGGGGTTCCCCCAGAGTGTCCCAGGAACAGCAGCAGCCATACCTCACCTTACTGAGTGAAACTGAATGACAGTATATATAACATTGTTCTAGGTGAGGCACTGAAAGGAGAGGAAGGGAACCATGTCCATTCCAGACAGCAGCTGAGTGAAGGCTTGGATGGCTAGGTAAGCAGGCCTGACAATCAAGTCAAACTGCTGGAAAGAGCTGCATCACAAAGGCTTACTGAAGAAGGGTCCTTCCTGACCCAGACTCTAGCATTCCAACAACATGCTAACACAGGTTTATGATTTCCTGCAGTATCTACATGGCATTGGCCAGAGTGGGGGTGAACAGGAAGAGACTCGAGTGGCATTTACAAAATGCTGGCATGCTCAGCCCCAGGCCAGGCATATATTGGCACATGACTCCACCCAGGCTAACAGCCTGAGCCCTAGCTCTGCCCCTGTAACCTATATTTTATGGGAAGGTGTGCCTGGCCCCTTCCCAACCTGTGCGCACCTTAAACTGAATCACTTTTCCCACATTCTTGAACTCCGGCAGGACATCGTGATAGAAGTCTAGGAACTGCTGGTAGGTCTCTTCTTCACTGTATTCTAGGCTTGAATCAGGGTCATAGTCATCCCTCCTGCACTGTTCCATTCCAAAAGTTGTAAACATGCTCTTAATAAGCAAGGTGGGACTTGATGTGGGGAAGTTGTGTTTACGTGAACACCTGTGGAAGAAAGCAAGCAAATTCATTTGTCCAATAACTAAAAGTCACATTAAAAACTTACCATAAACTCTGAGATCAAGAATCAAGTATCGCGGTTGTTTAGGCTTAACTGTAAGATAATGAACACTGCTTGGAAATCCAGTTACAGCACACAAGAAAACTGTCCTAAAACTGTTTCTCACTGAAATAAAAGATTGAGAATAGTTTCTAAGGTCATAGGCCATTCAGGAGCCTTTGACTATATTCAGAAAGATTTCTCCATGTTGAACCATAGGAAAAGGAGGTCCAATAGTGTAACAGACTGCAGTGACGGGAATCAGAAGCTGCATGGGAGACTCAAGGTGAGAATTAGCAATGTGATTTTGCTTGTACACAATTTTCAACTGATTTACATACTTAGGGAATACAGTAATCTGGACCAGCGAGACAGCTCGGTAAGTAAAAGTACTTGCTGCATAAAGCCTGATGATCCGCATTTGATCCTGGATCTACTTATCCTCCCTCCTTCCTCTGTCTCTCTCTCTCTCACACACACACACAAAATAGTAATAATAATTAAAACATTTTTTAAGCGGGGCATGGTAGTAGGCAGTTTTAATCCCAACACTCAGGAAGCAGAGGTAGGCAAATCTCTGAGTTCTACTACAACTTGTTCTACATAGCAAGTGCCATGCCAGCCAGTGTTCCAAGGTAAGACAGGCCCTCAGGAACATAGGCAGACAGACAGACAGACAGATCAATAGATAGAGCTGTCTAGTTTCAGGTTATCCTCTGAGAATGTCTGTGAGGGACTGTCTTGCTACTTTAACTGACGTGTGGAAACCTGCTTTAATCATGGGTGGGGCTGTTCCCTGGGCAGGGGATCCTGAACTATCTAAAACGGAGAGGTCAAACTGAGCATAGACATGCAAGCATGAAATCGCTGCTCTCTGCTCTTGACTCTGGTAGTAATGTGACTGGCAGCTTCAAGTTCCTCCCACCTTGGTTTCTGCACAATCATGGACTGTAGCCTGGAATTGTGTGCCACATAAAGCCTCTCTCCCTTAAACTGCTGGATATGTTAACACCACAACAAGAAAAAGAGTTCAAAACGCAAAGGCAGCTGAAACCTAAAGAAGCACACCTCCCCAAATAATGTGACGGAGAAGAGCCCGGTCCTAGAGAGCTGGGTGAATCTGGCATGTGGTCGTTATAAAGTATAATAAATATAACTTAATTTTTTATTCACAGAAGGTACCCAATAACTCTGAAGAACAAGTTCTTTTCATAGTTTAAAATAGACCAAGGTGGGGCTGGAGAGATGGCTCAGAGGTTAAGAGCACTAGCTACACTTCCAAAGGTCCTGAGTTCAATTCCCAGCAACCACATGCTGGCTCACAACCATCTGTAGTAAAAATACGGTGCCCCCTTCTGGCCTGCAGGGACATATGCAGGCAGACCACTGTATACTTAATAAATAAATAAATCTTAAAAAAAATGGACCAAGGTAAAGCTGACTAGGCTATTCCAGAGAAATTTTTTTAAAAAATCATAAATAAGAGTTCATTTTCTTATATACTCCTTTCTCCTTAAGTGCACTGGTAGAAGGGGCTACACAGTGCAAAGTACTAAATAAACTTTTCCTGGTTAGGGTTCTAATTAAAAATAAGTAAGACGGCGGTGGTGACACACACCTTTAATCCGAGCACTTGGGAGGCAGCCTGGTCTATAGAGTTTCATCAAGGACAGCCAAGACTACACAGAAAACCATGTCTCAAAAAACAACAACAAAAAATCAGTAAGACAAACTTAGGGGAAAAAAACTTAGGAAGTTATAGAGTAGGGAATACTGCAAGGGACAGAGTGATACAATGGCCCTGGTCTGAACAATAGCCGTCCTGATCTACAGTGAGGTCTAGGCCACCCCAGACTAGAGTAAGACCCTGTTGCAAAACAACAAAGATATAATTAAAGTGTCTGTGCAGCCTAGCACCCAATTAGTGTTGTTCTCAACCTTAGTCAGAGAAACTTCTTTTGTAGTGGACAGTGGTTAATAACTGGCCAAACTGTTGAGCAAAAGTGCCTGCTGAATGCTCAACTCCAAACTGGTCCATGGAGGAATGGAAAGGGAGATGGAAAAAATGTAAGAGCTGGTAGATGAGACTGAATGTTGTGAAACATGGCTTCCAGCACAGAGCACGGCCACTGCATTCGTGAACTCAAAGCAGCTATGGTTACCCTTGCAGGATGTGGTAGTTTGAATGAGTTTGAACCCCACAGGCTCATGTATTTATATATAGATCCCTAGTTGGTAGACTGTTTAGGGAAGGATTAGGAGGTGTGGCCTTGTTGGAGGAGGTGTGTCACTTGGGATAGGCTTTGAGGTTTCAAAAGCCCACACCAAGCCCAGTCTGTCTGTCTGTCTCTCCTCCCCCACCCCCCGCCACTCTACCCCTTATGGCCTCTGGATCAGGATATAAAGCACTCAGCTACTGCTCCAGCACCATGTCTGTCTGCTTCCTACCATGGTGATAATGAACTAAACCCTCTGAAATTGTAAGCAAGTCCCCAATTAAATGTTTTCTAAGAGTTGTCTTGGCTAGGCCATGGTCTCTTCACAGCAACAGAACATTAAGACCTGCATAAATTCAAACACATCAACATTCTAGCATTGATAGGGGTGAGGTACTTAAGGCCTTGTCTCTAGCCATCAACAGCTGCTGGGGATAAGGGACTTCCGGGATGCAGCTCCTGGGAAGTTGCCAATGATCCAACAAATAACCATGCACATGCAAAACTAATTAAACTCAGTAGATTACTTAAAAAAGAAAAGACATTATTTAAAAAAGAAAAGACATGAAAACAGAAAGAGGGTGCATTGGGAAAAATGGATCCAGGGAGTGGGAGGGGAATAAGAGGGTAATGGAGGTGAATATGACCAAAGTATAGTTTTGTATGTATGAAATTGTCAAAGAATCAAACAACAACAAAAAACTATAACCAAAAAGTTGAACACACAAAAGCAAGCCTCCTAAGTGTTTCTCTGCCCGGCATGGTGTTTATATGCCTGGAATCCTAGCTACTCAGGAGGCAAAGACAGGAAGATAACAAGTTCGAGTTCAGCCTGGATTATAGACTAAGACCTCCTTTTGTTACAAAAGGAAAGAAACAGAGGCATTTCTTTGGCATCTGCCAAACCTTAACAGAGATGATCCAGCTATGCTATTTGGAGCAAATGATCCAGCCTCTCCACCAAAGGGAAACCCTACAGTCTATTTGTATGAAAGGATGGTGTTGACTTTCATAGCCACTAACTATGCAGTTCTATGCAACTCAGTACTTGACAATGCAAATAGCCATGTTCTCACACTCTGATAGCGTAATGGTAAAATCTCATATGCCTTATGACAATGGTGAGAAGCGGTCACAAACTAATCTGACTACAGCCTGTACCTTTTTTGAATGACTATCAGAGATGGGGATTATCTGTCCAGTATTCATAAAACTATTTAATACACCTGTCCTCTCACATCCAACAGGGGAATCCTGAATCTGGCTTCCACGGGCCTTAAATCTCAAGGAAATTAGAGACACATCATAAACCTTAAAGGCAGCTTGGCTCAACTACCCATGCAAATGTGAACTAAAGTCGGGGCTCATTTATCTCTAGAAGGCCATCTGTCCAGCATCTTTCTTTAGTAGGAGCTGTTTTATGCAGATCATTATTTATTTACTGTGTGGTTGGACCCATGCCATGGTACAAGTGTGAAAGACACAGCAACACTAATAGGAGTCCATTATCTCCTTTCACGAAGTAGATCCAGAGATTGACTTCAGGTCCCCAGGCTTGGCAGCAGGCACCTTTACCCACTGAGCCATCTCACTGGCTCATAAGCAGATCATGTTTTACTATTTCTTTTTGAGACTGAATTTAGAAAACAAATGTTCCTAAGGTACCAAAGGGAGGGTAGCCTCCTTCCCTCAGATCCACAAAAGGAGCCGTTCTACCTCTTACCAGACTCTGAGCCCTTTCCCAGATATTCTGGCCATTCACAATTCCAGCCATCAAATCCAATATCTGAAGGCTCCTCAAAACTAGAGTTACCTAGCCTCTGAAATCCCGATTCACTCAATTTGAAGTGAGATTGATTTTGTTTATCCTTTTTTCTTTTTTACTTGATTCCATTATGTGTCCAGGGTTGAGAACTACTATTTTAATTTTTAAAAAGATTTTAATATTATTTATGTGTACTTGTGGGGGGTATGCATGAGTACAGGTGCCTGCTGAGGTCAAAGAACAGTGTCAGATCCCCTGGAGCTTGACTCACGGGACACTGATGTGGGCTGTGTGAACTGAACTCGGGTCCTCAGAGAAAGCAGTACCTGTTCTTAACTACCAAGCCATCTCTCCAGCCCAAAACCATTATTCTTGAAGCATCAAAGATAAACTGGGCATAGTGGCACACGACTGTAATCTCAGCAGTGGCGGCAGGATGAGCAAATAGTCCAGAACCAATCTTGGCTACAAAGAGTGTTCAAAGCCAGCCTGGGCTCTATGAGACTATCTCAAAAAACCTAATGATTACTGGGTGTGGTAGCACATACCTTTAATCTCAGAATTTAGGAGGCAGAAGGAGATGGATCTCTGAGTTCCAAGGTGGCTACACAGGGAGACCTAAAAAAAAAAAAAAAAAAAAAAAAGCCGGGCAGTAGTGGTGCATGCCTTTAATCCCAGCACTCGGGAGGCAGAGGCAGGTGGATCTGTGAGTTCGAGGCCAGCCTGATCTACAAGAGCTAGTTCCAGGTCAGGCTCCAAAGCTACAGAAAAACCCTGTCTCAAAAAAAACAAAGAAAGACAAAAATTAAGATTATACCTTTTCTTCCACAGAACAGGTATACAGAAACTAGACTATGCCTCAGACAGAGTTGCTTACTATTAGAAAGTATTTGCTTTCTCTTCTTTTTTCTTTTTTGTTTGGAGATAGAGTTTCTCTATAGCTTTGGTGCCTGTCCTGGAACTAGCTCGTGTAGGCCAGGCTGGCTTCAAACTCACAGAGATTCACCTGCCTCAGCCTCCCGAGTGCTGGGATTAAAGGCGTGCGCCACCACTGCCAGCTTGCTTACTTTGAATTATGCAGTCATACTATAAAATATCATCATTACCTGGCATATAGAAGGTTTCAACTATGTGCTAAATGACTAAAGACATCAATACTTCCATGTGTCTTACCATAAAAAATAAAAAGAGGGCAGGAAACATAAATATATCAGAAAATGGAAACAGTAACAACAAAAAATATGAACAATGAAAACTCATGAGCCATGCATGCATCTCTATGTGTTCCCCATGCTCATCCCATCTAAGGAGTCTCAGTGTCCTCAAAAAGGTATGTTGCATCTTCATTTCATAGATGAAGAAATTAAGATGTAAAGCTTAACTTTCCCACTGGCCACAAAAG
The DNA here is from genome assembly GCA_004026605.1 of Ondatra zibethicus. Lineage (NCBI taxonomy): Eukaryota > Metazoa > Chordata > Mammalia > Rodentia > Cricetidae > Ondatra > Ondatra zibethicus. The sequence continues at coordinate 14,934 of PVIU01006094.1, read as the reverse complement.
CCAGTTTTTGAACCCAAAGGGTCTGTTCTTAAGTCTGTTCATGTGGACCGATGGCAGTGAAAGTCTATTGACTACAACCCTATCTTTCACAAAGGTCTCGAAACGCACGCCAAACTGGAGACGACTACATGAGGCACAGTTTATCCTTAAAAAGATATTTCTGGCTACTCTAATCACTTCCAACATGTAATGTTCCCCATCCAAGTTGTCCTCTGAGGATTCAGGGAAGTTGGTTTCTCACAGAAGAAACCAAGAAGTAAACAGTCTTCCTTAAGTCTCACCGGGCATTTAAACCATACTTAAAAGGCAGGCCCCACATCCACCAGTAGATGGTTAACACAAAACAAACTCAGTATTTTGGAAGGTTTTTTTTTTTTGTCTCACAATGCTTTGTCTAGGCATTTCTTCTTTTACTATGCAGGCCTTTTGCTTATATATTATGGTTTCTGGTTTTGTTTTTATAGGATTTCTGTGCGTGAGAATGTGTGTCTCTACATCTGTATCTGTTTTTTTCTTTGGCTCTTTTTTTTTCTGTGTTTTATACTATTCTGGTTTGTTTTTATTTATTTTTTAGATGTCTGTCTGTTTTCTAATGAGAGAAAGAAAGGGTGTGGATTCTGGTGGGTGGAGAGGTAGGAAAAGATCCAAGAGGATCTAGGGGAGGAAAAGTCATGATCAAAATGTATTATATGAAGAATTTCTTGTTTTCAACTAAAAAAAAGGAAAAGAAAAAGGTCTTCCCATGGCTATGGGATGCAAAGGATCCACTCTGTTAAGCCTATCTAGCAGGCATAGCAAGGAGGCACTACATACCTTATGGGGACCATTTCACACTGAAGCCTATGCCTCTTCCAAAACTCCGACACTTTCCATCATTTCATTCTGACACAAAGCGAAATCCATTACCTATCGCCAAATCTGCAAGCTCCTGTTTTACTGTAGAATGGACAATTGGCTCGATCTTTCTCCAATACTCTTACATCCGTGGGCGGTTCTGGGTTCTGCCAGGTGCCACCATTTTCCAACTGTTAAAAATAACCATGACTTTACTGATGATGTAAAAACCCATCAGACTTGTTTGTCCAAATAGTCAAATATTTTAATCAAGAAGAAAAATGCTTTCATATATAAACATGCATAGTTAAATTACAATAAAATCTTAAGGGCAATTGTTAGAAACATGAGCTGTACTTCTTTCTTGGCTCCCAGTCATTTTCCTTGATTGGGGGTTACTTAATGTTACCAGATACAGTCATAAAGGTCTCCTTTCTATCCATCTATTCTGAAAGGGTCCATGGTCATAGGGAGCCACCAGAAATAAGTACAGTTACTCTGAATCAAGGTGCGTAAAGCAACCATTTGGGGCCGGTAGTAAGTGATGTAACTTACATACATTTTTAGAACTTAATACAAACATAGCCCATGGGGTGATGCAATACCATCATCAATCGTCTTCTATTATAAAACTGCAAGGTTACAAAAGTGATTCCAGGTATCCAGAAGTAATCAAAACAAAATACCACAAAACTCATGTTTTTGGAACTATTAATGTTCCTAATGAAATATCAATTGATCTCAAAATCTTTAAGGCGGTGTCTCTCCATGTAGCCCAGGCTAGCCTCAAACTTGTGGTCATTCTCCTGCTTCAGCCTCCCCAGAGCTAGAAGACTGGAACGTGCACCTCTACCTATCTCAAAGTCTTAATGAAAGGTTTTGAAAATACCTCATTTTCAGCCTGATCCAGCATCTTCTGCACAGCTTCCTAAAGTGGTGCAAACATAGGACTAATGAAAACCAGGATGTCAGGTAAGTCATGTCCGGTTTCTCTAGCTATGAATCTCATATATGACAACCCACACGTGAACACACATACAAAAGGCTTCTGATTCTGATTTCCTTTCTAAGCATATATCTCCTAAAAAGCTTTCAAAAGATATATAGCTTAGAATTTTTATTCAAATACAAAATTTGAATAGAGCACATTGCAGATATTTAAGTCATAATAGCTTCAGTAACATATCTGTACATAAATACCATGTTCTAGTTCTTGAGATATTAATGACTATATTTTAAAAGTTAGGTTAAACATCACAAATATTTAACAGAAGCAAACATATGACATGGTGAGTAGTAATTAGGATTTAAGAGAAATCTCAAACCTTCAGTAAGTAAGATAAAGGATGTCCAACAAGGTAGCAATAAATCTCTAAGTAGTTGGATTTAAATACATATAATCAGGTACCTTAGTGCCTTAAAACCATATATACAACTGTGTTTAGCTGCTTACTTGGTAAATCTGCCTGGTCCTGGTAACTTAAAAGTCATTGAAGCAGTCAGGTATGGTGGCACAGGATGTGATTCCAGCCACGAGAGGCAGAGGCAGGTGGAGCTCGGAGTTCTAGGCCAGCCTGGTCTACAGAGTAAGTTCCAGAATGGTCAGGGCTACACAGAGAAACCCTGTCTCAAAAAAACAAAGCACACCAAACAAAAACCAAGAAAAATAAGCCAAGTCATCGTAGTTTAATGCGATCGAAACAGGTTCTTTTGGCTTTGGTTTTGGCTGAGGGTTGGAAATCAAACTCAAGGTTTTACTTTTGCCAGTAAGTTATACCCCAGCCCCTAAACAGAACTCTAGATCTCCATCTACTCACCCTCATCCTCCAAACCTAAATATCCCCAGTAACTGGCACTGCCAATTTCCCATTTGTTTAGAAAAACAAACAAAAATGACACCTAAAACATGACTTCTGCTCCTTTTCCTTCTTCCTGCCATGCAATTTGCCATCTAGTCAGCCTTGTTAACTGTGTGCGCATCTGTCTGAAGCTCTGTCCTCATCCAAACCTCTCTGGCCCACTGTAATCGATCACCTATTTCCTCTATAGCCCCTGTTCTTTGTAGAGAAATTAGGGTACTCTGTTGGAGGTGGCATTACTAACATATGAAGTCACCCCTTGTTTAAAAGCCCTCATCATAGTATGGTAAATAAAACCTAACTTTTAAATATAAGAGGCTCGTGATCCTCCTGCCTCCGCCTCCTTCAGCAAATCCCATGGAGGGTGACACCAACACAGTAACCTGGGCTCACATAACCTGGGCACAGAGACTGACATGGCAAGCACGGGACCTGCTTGGGTCTTCACCAGGACTTCTGTGCCATGTTACAGCTGTTAGCTTGGTGTTTTTGTGGGACTCCCAACAGTGGGAGCGGGTGTACCTCTGACTCTTTTGCCGGCTCCTAGGACTCTCTTCCTCCTATTGGGTTGCCTTGACCGGCCTGGATGAGGGCTTTTGCCTTGTCTTATTGTATCTTGTTTTGCCCTGTTTGACTCCTGTCTCTTGGAGGCCTGTTCTTCCTGTTCTTCTCTAAAGAGGAAACAGAAGGGGAGTGTGTCTGGGGACAGGGGGAGTGGAGACTGGTCTAGTTGTATTGAGAGAAGAATCTATTTTTAATAAAAAAAAAAAAACCTAAGAGGCTCTGCATGATCTGCCCCTTCTGATCCTCTGTACTTTCTCCCAAGCCCTTACCCCAGTCTCCTGTGGTCTCTCCTTCCTCCCAATATCCCTACACTCAGGTGCTAATTACCTCAAACACCACTTCCACAGAGATCTCCTTGGCCAGATAATCCAAATAAGTATCTTGATCCCCATTATTCCACTATCCTTTCTTTCTTTATAGAGCCTACCATTCTTATAATGCGTTTTGCTGACTGCCCTCTGCCCCTCCCATCTAGAAAAGGTCACTCAAGGAGAGCTGAGACTGTGCTTTTCACTGCATGTCTCTGTCCACCCATGAGGTGTCCAGCACCCCAAGAAACACACATCGTACATTCCTTTATATGTGCTTTATACATGGATTTCATTTTACCCACTTCTCTTTAACCAGACTCCCTTTAAAACAAAAGCGTTTAGCAGAAGCCTTAGCTTTTAACTGATCCATGAAAGTTGAAGAATATTCTACTGTTAAAACAGGAATTGGTTCATCTGTAAAGTACCTACAATCTAAACAATTGTTGTGCCCCTCACATCCCCATCTGGATAATGTGTCATCTGGAAGGCAGTGCTCAAACAAGGGTGCCAACACCCTGCACTGGATCTGCCACCTGAGACACAAAACTGGTTGTGGAGACTGCTGCTACCTTTCCATGATACATATATCTCTTCCCATTCTAAGATGGGTGACTACGGAATATCATGCCGTTCAAATTTGGTGATGCTAAAGAAAAAAGGAATAAAGAATATCCTCATTAATCAGTCAAGGCAAGATGAGCTGTGTTATATTTGAAATAAACACACTCTTGAAGACCAGCAGGAAAACAAACCAATCTTATAAAAGAATCCCATAAAATCCACGAGATACACATATACAATACAGAATTTCCTTTTTTGTAAGCAATAATGGGGATTATTAAGGAAAGGTTTTTAACAAAGATTTAAGCATAAGCATTAAGAGAAACATGTAAGTAAAGGACAGTAGCATATGTTCTAGAGTGCGCACAGATTTCTCAAACAGAGGGTCCCTTGGAATTTCTTAAATGAATGCCATTTGCTTTGACAACAAAGTTAGATAGAACACCAGATGCAATAACAAAACTATTTAATTCCTTAATGTCTAACATCCTGATTCTATTAAACTAATTCTTGCTGAGATGCCATTAGCTGTTAAGTCACATATGAATTAAGCGTGGAAACTATTCAAGATACTAAGAAGTCAACACATATACAACAGATTCATAGAAAAGTTAACACTTGCTACAGAGCGGTACAGAGTGTAAAGCAGGGCCAGATGCCCGGTTTACAAAAATGGTTTACTAGAACACAGCCACATCCATTCATACTATTTCCGTCTGCTTTAGGGTGCACTGGCAGAGCTGGATGTCCAAAGAAGCCATACAGACATCACAGCCTAAAATATTGATTATCTGCCCCTTGGGGAAAATGTTTACCCATCTCCAACATAAAAGGTAAGGTAGCTTGGGTAAAGGAATCTGCCATTGCACAACCCAAAGAAGAGAAACATATGGAAGCTAGTCTAGAGTATTCCTAATAAAAACTGACACTTTCCAAATGAACAAAGCACAAGCAAAAAATAAAACCAAACCCCAGCCCTAACATGCCCACTGCCGATTCCTCAAGCCAGTCACATGCACACGTGCACACTAAGAAGATACGCAGGGCTCTATCCTCCCACGATAGAAGTCACCTCTCTTTCTCTCTTCTCCTGCTGTCTCTGCTCCTCTTCCTCTCGTTCTTTTCTCTGCTGCTCTTCCCATTCTGCTTTTAACTTTCTCTTTAAAGGAGAAAAAGAGAAAATCTTTTTTTTTACTCATGCTTAAAAACACATAGCCTACAGAGTAAATGACTGAAAAATTTTAGGAACAGTGGTCATTGAAAAAGAGACAATATCAGGTTTTTTTTTTAAATGTTAACATATGTAGCTCCTTTTTTGTTTACGCAATGTTGAGGATAGAACCCAAGGCCATGCACATGCTGGGCAAGAGCTCTGCCTCAGAGCTATTTCCCCAACTGCAAGAAAAACAACTTCTTTATTTTGTTTTGTTTCAAGACAGGATTTCTCTGTGTAACAACCCTACATGTCCTAGAACTAGATCTTATAGACCAGGCTGGCCTCGAACTCACAGAGCTCCGCCTGCCTCTTCCTCCCAAGTGCTGGGATTAAAGGCGTGTGCCAGAGATTTTATTTGTGTGTGAGTGTCCCTGTGAAGGTACGTGCATGTGAGGGTACACATGCAGCATCCAAAACAGAGCACTGAATCCCTCGGAGCTCAAGCTAGACAGTTAGTTGTGAGCCACCACGTGGGTGGTGAAACAAACCCAGGTCCTCTGGAAGAGCAGCCAGTGAGTGCCCTTAACCACTGAGCCATCTCTCCAGCCCCATAAAAAACAACTCTATTTAATGTGTATTGGTGTCATGCCTGCATGTATGCATGTGTCTGTACCATGTGCATGCCTGGTGCCCCAAAGACTAGAAGGTCCCCCAGAACTGGACTTCTGGATGGTTGTGAGCCGCACTGAGGGTGCTGGAAATCAAACCCAAGTCGTTTAGAAGAACCAGTGCTCTGAACAACTGAGGCATCTGTTCTGATAAACAGCTCTTTATGAGACTTATTTCAGTTAAGTACTTACTCAGTTAACAGGCTATTTAATACTCTACCTCTTGTTCTTCCTTCCGTTTTCGAGCTGCCTCTTCTTTTTTCTTCTTTGCCCTGAATTCCTCTTGTGCCTTCTCTTCCCTCAGCAACCATTCTTCATGCAATCTTTGCCTGTTAATATAATGATGTAGTCAGTAAAAACAAATGGCAATTTCTAGAATGCATCAAAGACAAAAAACCAAAATACAACATGAAAATCTTAAGATATTTTCTGCAAAGCAGTGAGGAGGCATGGCTTTTGGAAAAGCAACTATCTTCCTGGACAGAAATTAATTACAACTACTATTCCCTTTCAATAGCATTTATGGCTGTGACATCTTTTCTTTCTGTAAGAAAGTAACAGTGACTTTCATCTCAGGAAAACATCTCAAAGCAACATCTATATGGATTTCCACATTCATATGGTATTATTCTTCCTGGTCTATGCTTTCTTTGCCTACTACCATTACTAATTCCTCCTCCTCTTTTGTTTTTTGTTTGTTTGTTTGTTTGTTTTGGTTTTATTGAGACAGGGCTCTCTATGTAGCCCTGGCAGTCCTGGAACTCACTATGTAAACCAAGCTGGCCTGAGACTTAACGATTTGCCTGCCTCTGTCTCCTCAGTGCTAAAATTAAAGGTTTGCACCACATCTGGCTAAATCTACATTTACTAATTTATTTTTTATAACTTTTCATCTTGTCTTAAAACTTTATTTGTATGTGTATGAGCATTTGCTGGCACCCAAACATCGGTATTACATGCATGCCTGAAGAGGCCTAAAGAAAGCATCAGATACCCTGGAACAGAAATTACAGATAACTGTGCCAGCATGTGGATGCTGGGAACAAACCTGAGTATGAACCCATCTTATAGACTGTGGTTCCTGGTTGAGTATGAACCCGTATCTTATAGACTGTGGTTCCTGGCTGAGTATGAACCCGTATCTTATAGACTGTGGTTCCTGGCTGAGTATGAACCTGCATCTTATAGACTGTGGTTCCTGGCTAAGTAATAAGGGAAAGGGGAAAAAAGCTGAGTGTTCACTCCCTGACTAGAAGAGACAACTGGAGCCAGGTTGTGATGGCACATGCCTTTAATCTCAGCACTTGGGCAACAGAGGTTACCCTGATCTACAGAGTAGCCAGTTCCAAGACAGCCAGGGCTACACAGTGAAACCCTGTCTTGAAAAACCAAAAAATATAAAAATAAAAATAAGAACAAATAAACAATTGGAACAGCTGTTTCTCATTCCTACTGCCACAGCAAGAGCAGTTACCGTATCTTTCCCAGTCTGATGAACTACAGAGGACTATAGATTATGAATAAAGAATTATGCTACATCCATATAACACATAGTATCATTAGAATTAGGTCTTTGTGTGAACGCTAAAATATAAATACGTTTATTTACCAATTAGAAAAGCAATAAAAGCCGGGTAGTGGGAGCACGTGCTTTTAATCCCACCACTTAGGAGGCAGAGGCAGGAGGATTTTTGTGAGTTTGTGGCTTGTCTGGTCTACAAAGTGAGTTTGAGGACAGCCAGGGCTGTTACACAGAGAAACCCTGTCTCGAAAAACAAAAAGCAAAGAAAAGCAGAGCAATGAATAATACTTCCACTAAAAAAAAAAAAAAAAAACCAGTATGATGGCACGAGCCAGTAATTCCAGCATTCGGTAGGCTAAGGCAGGAAGGGGAGACCAGCCTGGAAAAGAATAACAAAAGAGAAAGAAAGGGGGAAAAAGACATCTAATTTTACCCTGTCGGCTAGAGATTTAGTTTATAAGAGGTATTTTTTACAGGATTTTATACAGAAAGCCTTTCCTAGCTGGTAAAAATGGATATTATTATAATAACCCAACAGTTGACTTTAAGTGTTTCAATTAGTCCTGACCTCTCTTCCTCCATCAGCCTTTCTTCTTCCAATAGTTTTTCTTCAGCAATAGGATCTTCTTCCTCCTCTTTCTGTGCCAATTCTGTAGAAATTCACATGTTTTATTAAACTGAGTCTTTATTCATGGAAAAAATGCATAAATCTCTAATCTTTACGATGATGGTAAAAACCTAAAATTAAGGCAGTGCCCCGCGCCTTTTATCCCAGAACTCAGGAGGCAGAAGCAAATGGGTGTCTGAATTTGAGGCCAGCTTCATCTACACAGTAAATTCCAGGGTTAGAGATCCTACCTCAAAAAAATTTTAAAAATATTTAAAAGGGACAATATTTTAATACTTCCTCTGGAAGAACAGCCAGTGTTTTTTTTAAAAAAAAAAAAAAAAACTTTTGTTCTTTCATACGTTACATCCCAAGGGCAAGTTCCCCTCCCTTCAATCCTCCCAGTCCCTCCCCTGCACCTCCCCTCTTCCCCAGATCAACTCCTGAGTCCCTTCAATTAGAAAAGAGCAGGCCTCCCAGGGACATCCACCAAACAAGAGAGGACTTTTCTGTGTAGACCAGGCTTCTCTCAAATTCAGAGATCTGTTCGGGGAGGCTGCTTGTTCATTTCCCGGCCGCCCAGACTCCCAAAATAATTACACAGAAATCTGTATTAATTGCTATACTGTTTGGCCAATAACTTAGGTGTATTTCTGGCTAACTCTTATATCTTAAATTAACCCATTTCTATTAATCTGTGTATTAATAGAAATGTGGCCGTGGCTGTGGCTTATCGGCAAGGTTCCAGTGCCTCTGTCTCCTAAGGGTGGTTACATGGCTTCCCTCTGACTCCGCCTACTCTCTCTATATATCTTTTCCAGCCCGGCTATATTCTGTTAAGCCACTGGCCAAAAGCAGATTGTTTTATTCACTAACCAATAAAAGCAACACATATACAGAAGTACTTCCCACTCCTGAGATCCACCTGTCTCTGCTCTCAAGTGCTGGGATTAAAAGCATGCAGCACTAGCGTTCTTACCCATCACTCCAGCCCCATGTTACTTTTTTTTTTAAATCAGTGGTTCCATAATGATACCCAGGCTGTGCAAAGGGTTCCGAAAAAAATACTTAACCATTTGGCAAATTTATATGAAGCATGAATATTTAAATGTCTTATTTTTTCAACTTCTGTACATTGCAATATTTTCAAAATAAAAACATGGTAAAATAGTCCCAATAGAAGAAAACTTTATATCTTCTATTCAAAATTTAAATTTGAAGGGGGGGGGAGGCAGTGACAATGGAGACAAAGTAAGCTTAAGAAATCGTTTAACAACTCATCTTCAGGCTTAAAGAAAAAGGATTTTGTCATCAATATCAAGAATTTAGCATTGTTTTTCTTTTCATCCTTGACATTACATCCTGTCTCTCCTGGGCTAGTTCTTTCTGAAGAACTGTTAAGCACGGTCTCTGTGGTATGATTGGTAGCCATAACCTAGAACTGATGTGTGATTTCAACCCTATTGCCTGCATTTATACGTACTAATTTTACAAATCTACTAAATTTATAAACCTAAATCATAATATCAGGTTCTGTCACTTGAAAGCCAAACAGCATGGTGGCTAGCTGCACAATGGCTTTCCACCTCGGGTTTGTGCAGGAAATAGAGGGAGCAATTGCAAGGGCTGGGGATGCCATGCTCAGCTGTTAGAGTGCTTGCTTGGCACGCAGCAAACAATCAAAAGCAACCTGGCATGGTGGCTGCACTCCTGTCACCCCAGAACTGGGGAGAGGGAGGCAGGAGAATCAGAAGTTCAGTCATCCTCGGCTACACAGCGAATTTTAAAGCCAGCCTATTCGAGGCCATAGCTCAAGCGGGGGTGGGAGTGGGGCGGTAGAGGGGGGAATTTCATACCCAGAACAAAGAAGGTTTCTACTACCTGCATCTCTCAATCGGGCGAGCTCCTGTCGCCGTTTCTTCCGTTTCTCCTTTTGCCGAGCAGCCCTGGACTGCTTATGGCTGGAAGATTGGAAAACACACACGCACGGTGTGAGCCACGGCGCACACAGCGCAGCACCCTCAGCTCCGGGTCTGCCAAGGACAGCACTCGGAGGCGGAGGACGCAGGCGGGCTTCCCGTGCTGCCATCCCGACACCCGCCATTCAATTCTCCCATCCCTGACAGGAGATGTCCTCCATCTTCTCCCCTCCTCCCCTCTCCAAACCACAGCTGCCCAGTACAGCCAGGGATTCTGGCCAAAGGCAGATTAATAATCGTCCCCACGCGCGAGGCGGTGCCCTAGGTCGCCTCAGTTCGTCATCGTTTGCTGTGCTATACCTCATTTTCACTGGAAGCGCAGTCGGCTCCAACGTCGCCATGTTGCCGCCTTCTCTCCCACAGCAAGGTCTGAGCGGAAGTAGCATCACAGATGACAACACTCGGTCGCCCACGCAGCGCAGCCAACCGGATGTACTCAAGACGGTAAGAGGGAGGTTTCCTCCCGCAGCTAGGCAGGCTGGCAACGCTGTCTGAGGAACTGTTTCCTCACTGAAGCCGCCAACGGAGCTCTCCCTCCACCCGGGACTCAAGCCTTTGCTCCCTAGAGCTTCCTTGGTGCTTTAGCACCATCTATTGCCCTCTGCGCCATGAGGCGGTGCCCGGAATTCAAGGGGTTAAAGCCTGGCCCCGCCTCCTTTAACCCACCAATCTAAATTCCCACCCGTGCAGCCTCGCTGGTTCCCTTGGAGACGCCTCCAGGCCCCGCCCCTCTCCGCGGGTCCACCTATCAGCGCCTCAGGCAGAATTTAAGACCCTCCTCCTCTTTACTTGGGGTGGCTCGGGCTGCAAAGGCGTCGGGTTTGTCACCTGGTTCACTCCTAGGACACTGAGAGGGACTGACACCTAGGTTATAAGGTACAAGTGAAGGTGTTTTATTGCGCTGGCGCTTGAGTTGAGCTTGGAAGAAAGATAATCTTTACCAAAGGGAGGGAAGAGAAAGAACAAAGTTCAAGGCCAACCTGAGCTACCTAAAGCCAGTCAAGTGGGGCAGTGGTGGTGAAGGCCTTTAATCTCGGCACTCTGGAGGCAGAGGCTGGAGGATCTCAGTAAATTCAAGGCCATACTGGTCTACAACAGCTAGTTCCAGGACAGGCTCCAAAGTTACTGAAAAACCCTGTCTTGAAAAAAACCAAAAAACAAAAGACAAAAAAAATGTACTACTGTATCACAATAAGGTAAGGTGTGATGTGGAACTAGATGGAAAAAATAAAAATAGGACTGGCAAATGGTTAAGCAGGTAAAGGTGCCTGCTTTCAAGCCTGAGGACCTGAGTTCAATCCCCAAAGACCCACATAGCAGGAGAATACTAATTCCCACAAATTGTCCTCTTACTTTGATATGCGCACCTACACACACTCTAACAAATAAATGTAAAAACAATAGAAGAAATCCTTGCTAATAATAGAAACGAGGCCAAAAAGAAAGAAATGTTTCTACCAAACTCACATTAACACCCTCCATCTTTAGAAGGAATTTTCCCTTGATTTATCTTCATACAAAACAAATCAAAATAGGGTTTTCTTCACATTTCATAGCTGTCTTCTCAGTTAAGAAGACAGCTAACAGGAAGAGACCCCTATTGCTAGCCATAAGCACTTTCTCAGGACATTGATAACAAGTCCCACAGGAAAATCTGGGAGATGTAGAGACCCTTGTTTAGCAGCTTGGACTTCTTGTCCTTGTGGCTCTTGAGGGTATTGATCCACATCTTCTTCACATGTTGTAGCAACTCGTTGCAATGCTTGTCAAAGGCCTTTTGCCTCAGACACAAGATTCTTGTTCTTGTTGACAATTGATGAACACTTGGTTCCTGGGTTGTTTTCTGTTTGTTTGTTTTGCTTTGCTTTGCTTTGGTTTTTTTCGAGACAGGGTTTCTCTGTGTAGCCCTGGCTGTCCTGGAACTCGCTATTTAGACTAGGCTGGCCTTGAACTCACAGAGATCCTCCTGCCTCTGTCTCCTGAGTACTAGAATTAAAGGTGTGCCCCACCACCGCCAGGCTGGAAACATTTCATTCTGAAAACTGCATAAGATAGACCATGCTATACACGAAAGGAAAAGTATCCACTCAGGACCCCAAGACCAAGTTCTTAGCACAAAAGAGATTGATTTGCCTGAGAAGTACAGTGGGCAGGGAATAGAGACAAAGACAGGAAATAGAGGACAAGGGAGAAGGGAAGGGAACATAGGAGATGGAGGAACAATATTTGTCCTGCAGTGACAAAGGACTGCCTGTGGATAGAGAGGAGACAGATAAGGCACATGGGTAAATGGCAGTTTCTAAAGGTAAAGGTGGAAACCCATGTTAGGATGAGGTGTTTAATTTTAATTGGGCTTGTTAATTAGGTGAAGCAAAGGGGACTTTTGATTGCTGGACTTCAATACTTTGGTAGCTGGACCTTGGTAGTCACTCTCCGGAGGAGGAAGTGACCAAATAAGAGAATAGACCTTGGTGGCCAGTTTTAGGAATGTAATCTAAGGCTTTTTATTTTTCAGCAAGGAAGAGGGAATGGGGGAGAAGGGCAAGGTCTGCCAGAACCATGTTTGCCATGGCTGGGCTGGCCAGAGTCCCTTCAATACATGCACACAATGCTTAGCAATTGTATCCCCAAACTTAAGCCATGAAAGTGTCTATCATCATCATTAGTGTGAAAACTTCCTGACTCTTCTGCCAAATGTGGGGTATCGCTGGTGGTGCCACACTCCCATCACATGTATCTCCCACCTACCCCCATATGCTGGCCTGCCTTTCTTCACTTGCATGCCTCTTACATTAAACCTTCTGCTTGTTTCATTTTGTTTCTTGCAAACAGTGTCTCATGTAGTCTATATCCACTCAATAACCGAGCATGACTTTGAACTCCTGATCCACCTGTTTCTACATCCCAGGTGCTGGGACGATGGGTGTATGCTACATGCCGAACCCTTGCATAAATCTGAACTTCTGTGAGATTTGGAAAAAAAAATAGCCCGAAACTACAAACAGCTCCGGATGGCAATGATGACTGCAGCTGTGTGACTCACCAATTGTACAGACCCCTGCGACTAGGATTTACACTTCAAATTGCTGCCATCCGGAAAGCATCAGAGCTTTAGTGGCTGCAACATGCGCTGCGTGTGACTGTCACTTTAGAACAAATAGCGCATCTTCTGGGAAGATGCTCCAATTTTTAAAAAGACACAGATGTAGATTTCATTTTATTATGATTGATAAATGAATGTAAATCTCCTTCAATTGGAGTAAGACATTTATTTTCAAGTTAACTACTGAATTCATTTTCAGGAAACAAGCTTGAATTGCTCAAGTTAATTTCTTTACAGAAGGAGCTCTGGAAGCCAATTCCATTTCCAAACTAAAATTACTACCATTTGAATCCAATAAAGAAAAGGGGGAGAGATGAATAGACAACCTTATCCTAATCCATGCGCAGGTGACATTTAACCTACCCAGTTCTCCCTCCTGTCTTGCCTATATTTCTTTAGAGTAATTGTAGAATCTGCCTGGCAAAGCATGGCCTGCCCCGATTAACCTGGACATTGTTCCAGCCGCTCCTTCGGAATGTCCCATTTCAATTAGGGAGGAACTACTCTGGACAGTCCAAACTTTATTCCACTCCATTCAAAGCAGAATGACCTTTTCATTTTTGCCTGGTAAGTCCTACAGCTCTTGGGGAATACAGAACATGGAGGCAGCAGCCTTTGGGGGGGGGTGCTGTAATAGAAGTGAAGCCAATGTTGCCCAGGTTCTGTCTACCCCAGGAAGCTTTGGAGGACCAGCTCACAAATGACCCTAGGATTCTCTTGTGCCTTGTAACTCCCTGTGAGAAATATTTCTGGTTTGTCAACCTTCCATATGAACTTGCTCTGTTTTAGCACTTAGATGAGTTGGGAATGTCTGTGAAGTAACCCTATCCCACACCATGTAGTCCTGGGGAGAAAGAATGGAACTAGCCGCCAGCCTGCCAGCCTCATCTAGAGACAGCTGAAGATTGTGTGCTGGGCGGTGCAAGAGGTGAGCTGTGGGGGAAATGGTTCTCCCCATTATTGTTTCTCTAGTAGATCCCTTCTGAGTTTTCCAATTGCTATCTCATCTGTTAAAGGGTGTGTCGTTGATATTTTTTTAGATATCTTACGTGTCCAAACAACTAATGAGAATGAAACCCCATTAAAAACCATTAACATTGTAAATAATAATAAAAGCACGGAGGGGCTCAGTGACCTACTACTGCTTAATGGATATGAGCAACAATTTTCGTGCAGAACTCTTTCTTTGGCTAAGGAAGTAGTTCAGTCAGGATTGTGTTTGCCAGCAATGTACAAGGCGCTGGGTTCAGTCCACATGAAACTGGGCATGGTTATTGTTGTGGCTGGAATGAGAAATGTCCCCCCCCATAGGCTCCTGTATTTGAACACTTGGTCCCCAGTTGTTGGCACTGTTTGGAAGGGCTATGGAATGAGCCTTTCGGAAGTGGAGCCTCACTGGAGGAAGTGCACCACTGGGGGTGGACTTTGCGTATTTATAAATCCACTTTCCCTCCTCTCTCTATTTCCTGTGTGAATGGAAACGTGATTAGCCAGCTTCCTGCTCCGCTCCTGCCACCATTCCTGCATTCTACCACGTCCTCTGCTCCACCGTGGGATCTATCCTCAGGAACCAGAAGCCAAACTAAACCCTTTCTTCACTAAGGTCAGGATATTTTTTCACAACCACAGAAAAGTAATACAGTGACACTCACTGTAACCCGAGGGCATGGGAGGTGGAGGCAAGAATATGAGGGTTTTGAGGTACTCTTCAGCTACACAGACACTAGGAGGCCAATCTGGGATACATGAGATATGAGATCCTCTCTCTCT